>JAFMOD010000181.1:387514-412043 GCA_019802435.1 Corydoras maculifer
AGGTAATTATAGAGTTTACTGTCTGACTTGTGTTTCAATACATGCAGAGTTCAGGGTTACAGCGTTTGTGTGAAATGCTTTGTGTTGTGTGTGTGTGTTGTGTGTGTGTGTGTGTGTGTGTGTGTGTTCTCTTTCGCCAGATGAGCTGGAAAGTCCTACGTTCGGAACATCCGTCCCTAAAACCGGTCCAGCTGCACAGAATTCTATCCCAGTACCAGCTGACTGCTGAGATGGGTCCCGTGCCAATCTGGCAACCCAACAGTGAGGACGAAGCCTACATTTATAGAACAGGTGTGATGTCTTATTAAGGACCGCGTTCTGCTGTGTTACGTAATCAAAGGTTAATCAGGCGTGTGTGTGTGTGTGTGTGTGTGTGACAGTGGACCTGATGGAGAGCTTTGAGAACCACCCGCCCATCGTGCTGCCGAGCAGTGGGTTTAAGGTGGACCTGGACAGTGACTCGGTGGAGGACAGTATCTACAGACAGCTGCTTTACATCCGGCATTTCTTATGGGGTCTGCGCACGAAAACGCGCCCGACCAGCGGGGGCGCCGAGCGGCAGGACGCTCAGGTGTGTATTGATCAGCAAAGCATCATCGGGCTTAGTCGGCACTTTTCCCAAATCACTGAGCCTTTTATTATATTTTCCACATTAAAATGATTACCAAGACATCAATAATATCATTATATATATGCAGACTGGTCATACTCTTACATGAACTCTGTCCCTTCGTGCGATAGAGGGCGTTTCTGATTAGATTAATATTGGTCATGACTTATTCTGGGTCCATTTTCTCGCCAGCAAAATAAAAATAAACCTCTTAAGCATCCATCCATTCATTACCTTTCATCTTTATCCTCTATTAGGGTCTTGGGGGGCGGGGGGGGTCCCCATGCCCATCCAGGAGAGAACGTTTCGGGTGCTGGGCAGATACACCCAGGACAGGGGGGCAATACACTCACTCACACACACACTCTATATGGGGCAATTTGGAGAATTCAATAGACTTGATGTTTTTGGACTGTGGGAGGAAACCGGAGAACCCGGAAGAAACCCACGCGGACACGGGGAGAACATGCAAACTCCACCCAGATTGGGATTCGAACCGGGAATCCTGAGTGCTGAGAGGAGAACATGCCAATCAATTAGCCACCGTGCCGCCTCCTCTTAAGCATCTAAGGTACAGAATATGTCAATGTGTGATTGGGGGGGGGGGAGGCATTAAAGGTATTAAATCATTTTAAAGCTCACATATGTAAGTTCAAATGATTTAAGTTCAAGTAATTTATTTATATAGCATTTTTTTTACAATAGAACATCATCACAAAGCAGCTTTACAGAGTTATAAGCCTTCAAACCCCCAAACAGCAAGACAAAGCAACAGTGGCAAGACGAAACTCCCTGTTGTGTTGTTACTTTAAGGAAGTAACCTTGTGAGGACCGAGACTCAGTGGGGGACTCATCCTCTCTGAGTGGCCAGGCAGCATCAACAATGTAGGACAGCCTTGTACAGATTGTGTGGTAATCATGTGACCCCTATTTAACAATTGTAAGACCTTCTGCAAATGGCGGCTGAAAGACTCTGAGGGGTGAAAGAAGTATTTTGGGTTAAAAAATAAATAGAACAAGACTCTGAGCCCGCAGGAGAACGTTCCGGTCCGTACATACCGCTGAATTCAGCCCAAATAATAACGTTGGAGTGAAGCGCCGGTAATCTGATTAAAGGATTAACATCGTAATGCAGCGCAGCGTGGGTCCTAATCTCACCCACAAGAACAACGCAGGACACTTCGGTTAAGAGAGAAGCTCCAAATGTTCTTTCCTCCAAAGGGAAACCGGTTTCATTAAAGGATTAAAGGGGATGCTTACATACTTTTCACTTTACATCATAAGCAAGGGCTCAGCGATAGATTGCCCCCCTGTCCTGGGTGTACCTGGGCATCCTGATATAGGATAAAGCGGAAGACAATGGATGGATGGGATGGATCATATGCAAGGAGGAGCAGCACGGTGGCTTAGTGGTTGGCATGTTCTCCTCTCAGTGCTGGGGATTCCCGGTTCGATTCCCAATCTGGGTGGAGTTTCCATGTTCTCCCCGTGTCTGCATGGGTTTCCTCCGGGTTCTCCAGTTTCCTCCCACAGTCCAAAAACATGGATCCAATTGGCCCCATATAGTGTGTGTGTGTGAGTGAATGTGTGCCCAGCGATGGATTGACGCCCTGTCCTGGGTGTATCTGCCCAGCGCCCGAAACGTTCTCCCCTGGACCCCCCGCGACCTTAGTAGAGGATGGATGGATAGATTTAATGCAATGATCATGTGATTATAGTAATTAACACGTTTTAATTAACACGTTTATAACCTCTGTGTTTGAGCAGCGAGGCGAGGGCGAGGGGGAGGTGCGTGCCTCCTCTCAGGGAGGCCGAGGAGAGGGAGCCGGATCTGACCAGCGAGCCCGAGAGCGGCCCACGCACACCCCGCTGTACAGAAACGGGACGGGTTTCAGGCACGGCCCAGACCCGTGCGCTCTGCCCACCCCACCGACCACCCCCCTGTACACCGAGCTCACGCCCCCGCACACCGGCGTTCCGAAACAGCCGGAGCACACGCAGCTGAACGGGTACAAACGGCCCGAGCACAAGCATCTGAACGGCTTTATCAGCAACGGGATGGAAGGTCAGCGACCACGCTGTTCCCCTCCAGCTGTGACGATGTTTCTGTCGTACTGTGTGTGTTTAAAGTGTCTGTTACCTGCAAAGTCCTGCATGTGTGTGTGTGTGTGTGTGTGTGTGTGTGTGTGTGTGTGTTTGCACCCTCCTGCAGGCCCTGTGAGTAATTGTGGCTTTCCTTTCCCCATCCCTCTGGCAAAATCACTGGGCACCAAAACTGACGCTGTGTCTTCCGTCTTTGTAGTGGACTTGGACAAAGGACCCTACGGCCTCGGCATGGGACTCATCGATGGACTAGTGAGTTTCTAGGACAAACATGATCAAATTCATAGACCAAAATCAATAGAATAGTATATGAACACCTGAAAGTAATGACTTTCAGTAGTGGTGTTCCCCATGGTCATGTCCATCCAGGGGAGAACGTTTCGGGCGCTGGGCAGATACACCCAGGACAGGACGCCAATCCATCACTGGGCACACACTCACTCACACACACACTCTCTATATGGGGAAATTTGGAGAATTTAGTTGACCTTGATCCATGTTTTTGGACTGTGGGAGGTAACCGGAGAACCCGGAGGAAACCCACGCGGACACAGGGAAAAAATGGAACCTCCACCCAGATTGGGATTAGGACCTGTGAACTGATGTCAGGCAACCATCAGGATTGTCGGGCAATCATGTGGGGGGTGTGGTACCTCTGTGGTCATGGTGTTGGGCCACAGAGGTAGGTTATGGGTTAAAATCCCAGGTCCACTGAAGTTACCAGTGTGGGTCCTTGAGCAAGACCCTTAACCCTCATTGCTCCAGGGGGCGCTGTATTAACCCTGTGCTCTGACTCTGACTTTAAATGTTAAACCCATGTGATGTGAATGTCAGATCTGTGTTTATTTACAGCACACTCCACTGAACTCGCCCGGAATCTACATCCGCACTCTGATCCCGGACGGACCGGCCGCGGCGGACGGACGGCTGCGCATCGGGGACCAAATCCTGGCCGTGAACGGGAAGAGCCTCATCGGAGCCGACTATCAGAGGTGACCTTCCATCATAGAGCCATGTGCATCGGTTCAGTCATGTACCGCCATGTTGATGTTCATCCATCCATCATCTTCAGCTTTAGCCTCTACTAGGGTCGCAGTGGGGGGGGTTCCCCATGCCCATCCAGGGGAGAAAGTTTCGGGCACTGGACAGATACACCCAGGACAGGGGGGCAATCTATCGCTAGGCACACACTCACTCACAAAGACACACTCTATATGGGGCAATTTGGAGAAATTAATTGACCTTGAGCCATGTTTTTGGACTGTGGGAGGAAACCGGAGAACCCGGAGGAAACCCATGTGAAAACGGGGAGAACATGGAAACTCCACCCAGATCAGGATTCGAACCGCTGAGAGGAAAATGTTCTAACCACTAAGCCACTGTGCCGTCATGTTGATGTTCATGTCTCCATTTATCCATCCATTATCTTCTGCTTTATCCTCTATTAGGGTCTCTGGGGGGTTCCCCATGCCCATCCAGGGGAGAACGTTTCAGGCGCTGGGCAGATACACCCAGGACAGGGGGGCAATCTATCGCTAGGCACACACACTCACTTACACAGACACACTCTATATGGGGCAATTTGGAGAATTCAATTGACTTTGATCCATGTTTTTGGACTGTGGGAGGAAACCGGAGAACCCGGAGGAAACCCACGTGGACACGGGGAGAACATGGAAACTCCACCCAGATCGGGATTCGAACCGGGGATCCCTAGTGCTGAGAGGAGAACATGTCAATCACTAAGCCACCGTGCTGCCATGTTAATGTTGATGTCTAATAAAATTAAATAATTCAGTTTTTTAATCCCGGTCTCTCTGGTCGTAGTGCCGTGGATCTGATCCGGCTCGGGGGAGGAAGGCTCCGCTTTCTGGTGGCTAAATCGGGTCCCGAGGTGTCGGAGAAGATCATTGCCTCCTCCTGCTGAGGACGAGGACGAGGACGAGGACGGCTGCAGGTTTGGTTTGCTACCTAGGTTAAACAAGTCCAAACTAAATGCTCCTCTGAATGTTTCCGGGGAGCGAATAAGCACATCGAATACTCAGCGACTCCTCCCCTCGACCCCCGACCTCACTCACGGGAGAGCCTTAGCACAGGGTCTCGCATACGGCGGACCTCAGCGTGAGCGGTTTCGAACCCGGGGAACGGTGCGAAAGTGACGGGTCGTAGGATAGAGCGCTAACCAGGTGACGAGTGACAGGAATTCAACCCTGAAGGTTAAAGACGAGCCGTGAACGAGATGATCGCCGTTCCGTGAGCCTTGCAACGAGACACAACGTAATTCTGTTTACACAAATACATCAGACGTGAAGGACGAGGACGACGTGAGAGGACACGGCTACGTCCACACTAACACGGCTTCCTTAAAAAAGGAGACGGCGCGGTATGAGTTCGCTTTCCGGTCGGCGAGAACGAACCATGGACGCCAAGGACGTGCCAACAGGTTAACTGGAGACACTAGGGTTCTCCGGTTGGAATCCCAAACTGGGTGGAGTTTCCATGTCCTCCCCGTGTCCATGTGGGTTTCCTCCGGGTTCTCCGGTTTCCTTCCACAGTCCAAAAACATGGATCAAGGTCAATTGAATTCTCCAAATTGCCCCATATAGAGTGTGTCTGTGTGAGTGAGTGTGTGCCCAGTGTTGGATTGGCATCCTGTCGTGGGTGTATCTGCCCAGCGCCCGAAAAAGTGCCACAGACACATTGACATATGCTGTACCTTAGATGCTTAAGAGGGGCGGCACAGTGGCCTATTGATTGGCATGTTCTCCTCACATCGCTCAGGATTCCCGGTTCGAATCCCAATCTGGGGAAGTTTGCATGTTCTCCCTGTGTCCGCGTGGGTTTCCTCTGGGTTCTCCGGTTTCCTCCCACAGTCCAAAAACATCAAGTCTATTGAATTCTCCAAATTGCCCCATATAGAGTATGTGTGTGAGTGAGTGTGTGTCCAGTGATGGATTGCCCCCTGTCCTGGGTGTATCTGCCCAGCGGCCGAAACCTTCTCCCTCCACGACCCTAAGAGAGAATAAAGTGGAGGATAATGGATGGATGAATATTCGATTCGTCTCTTCTTATATATTCTTCTCTTGATTTGTCTCTGTAATTAGTCACATGACACCCGTTCCTCAGAATGGAGGTCAGTTTGGAATGAAAACAGAGTTTTTATGAATTAAAGGAAACCGTGTTAGTGTGGATAGAACCCGCAGGGTGATGTGTAAAGAACTCTTTTATAGATATTTAACACTTAAACTCAACACCATGCGGTCGTTTGTATGTGGACATTCAGAATGATGTTCCATGTAAATACTGATAATTATTAGTGCTGGCGGCACACATTCTTAGTGGTTGGCATGTTCTCCTCTCAGTGCTGGGGATGTAAGTTCAAATCCCAATCTGGGTGGAGTTTCCATGTTCTCTTCGTGTTTTTTTTTCCACACAGTCCAAAAACATGGATTCAAGGTAAATTAGGTGCTGTACATTGCCCCATATAGTGTGTTTGTGTGAGTGAGTGTGTGCCCAGTGAAAGATTGGCGCCCTCTCCTGGGTGTATCTGCCCAGTGCCCGTACCTTTCTCCCCTGGATGGGCATGGGGAAACCCCCCCCCCCCCCAACTGTTTGTGAACATTAATGCGACAAAATACAGAGATGGTTCTCAGATATTCAGGTTGTCAATCAAGTCAGTCAAACAAGATAGTGACGTGTATGTATGTATGTGTGTGTGTATATATACTGTATATACATACAGTATATATATATATATATATATATATATATATATATATATATACTGTATGTATATATATATATATATATATATATTTAATCAATGAATGTGAATTTATTTATTGTTCAGGATTAATAACATGGTTAGGAGATGATCACATGTCCTGTAGTGGGTTTAATTTAAGGACATTGGCTGGAACAGGATGTTTAATGAGCTCATTCAGGTGTCCACATACTTTAGACCACATAGTGTTAAGGATTCTAACGTTACAGAACTTCAGCCATGATGCGTATGATGCAAACCTGTAGTTCTGTTGTTTTACAGTGAAGGTCATGTTTATACACGAGACCCGAATCTGCTGAAGTGATGTGTTTAGTAAAATCACCTTTTATTTCAAACATATTTGGATATTTGTAAGTAGGAACGGCGGCACGGTGGCTTAGTGGTTAGCATGTTCTCCTCTCAGCACTAGGGATTCCCGGTTCGAATCCCCATCTGGGTGGAGTTTCCATGTTCTCCCCGTGTCTGCGTGGGTTTCCTCCGGGTTCTCCGGTTTTCTCCCACAGTCCAAAAACATGGATCAAGTTAATTGAATTCTCAGAATTGCCCCATATAGAGTGTGTCTGTGTGAGTGAGTGTGTGCCCAGCGATGGATTGGCGCCCTGTCCTGGGTCTATCTGCCCAGCGCCCGAGACGTTCTCCCCTGGATGGGCATGGGGAACCCCACCGCGACCCTAATAGAGGATAAGCGGGAGATAATGAATGAATGAATGTAAGTAGGAACCAAAATGACCACTTTTATTGACGCACTTTGCAAGTCCGGAGTCTTTCCTCATACACTGTACGTCATGAGTTCTTTAAATACAATGGAGCTGCAGGTCTAAAGGAGGTTGTCGTGGTGATGTCACAACACCAGAATCTGCTCTGCTTCGTGCGTTTGCTTTAAAATGTCAGACGTAACGTCAACTCTTTTAAAAACTAATCAACAGAGAATGTCATTTCAAACCTCAAGTATCTACTACTTTACACCAGAAGCATTAAACTGAAGCTGATGAATGTAATTCCATTTACACTTGTATGCTGTACCATTTATGCTTTCAACATAAGCTCCTCCCACTCACAAAGACACGCCCCTAGCCTGTGGGCAGCTTCGGTTAAAAATGTTACCTTGATTTTATACAAAGCTTTAAAGAAGTAGTAATAATTAACATACCAAATAAATATACAGCGTGTTTAAATTTAATATCTATAACAACCAACCTGCACAATGTTGTATGATGACGTTTTATTTCCTGTTTGTATAAATTCGTTGTTCTATTCCGATCTTTTTGTTATGTTTTTGCATTTTCTTTCTCGACACTCGTTGTATGGAAGTTTTTCAGTGCGGGTTCGAATTAAACAAAACTGGAAACTAATGTGTGCCGTGTGTAAGCTGTGAGCTGATCGTTGACCACAAGAGGGCGCCAAAGATGCTTACATAAAACTAATATATTTGACTATATACTAGAGATGAAGTCTGACCTCTTATTTGGGGAACAATTGACCGATGTTTATTCACGTTGTTACGGTCATTTAAAGCTATTTGCCTATTTACGGGCCGATGTCAACTGAACGACAGATTGTTTGTCATCGAGACCGAAAACAACATTTAAATCTTAGCCTAGATGTAGTCATTGCGCAGTGTGTCCACCAGAGGGCGGCGACGTATTAATCAGACACACAGTTAAGCATAGTTTTTGATTTAGATTACATTTCTTGTATCTAAACGTATTTAAATATATACTGTATAACACACATATAATCCCTACTTGCACTTGACTTTAATTTGTTCGTGTATTTATGTATATGTTCAAATTTTATTCATATTTTACAGCAGTGTATTGTCTTAATGAAATTTTAAACTATTTTAAGCCTAAACCTCCCCACTGTCCAGGTTACGTGTGTGTGTGTGTGTGTGTGTGTGTGTGTGTGTGTGTGTTCAGTCCAACAGAAACCTAGTATGTCAAATTTAATTGTGACTTAATGCGGCATCCTGTTAAAATTGAATACAAGGAGCTTATCTCCATCATCAGCATCTTTATTATTGTTATTCATCCATTATCTTCCGCTTCATCCTCTATTAGGGTCGCGGTGGGGTTCTCCATGCCCATCCAGGGGAGAACGTCTTGGGCGCTGGGCAGATACACCCAGGACAGGGCGCCAATCCATCGCTGGGCACACACTCACTCACACAGACACACTCTATATGGGGCAATTTTGAGAATTCAATTGACTTGATGCATGTTTTTGGACTGTGGGAGGAAACCGGAGAACCTGGAGGAAACCCACGCAGACACGGGGAGAACATGGAAACTCCACCCAGATGGGGATTCGAACCGGGAATCCCTAGTGCTGAGAGGCGAACATGCCAAACCACTAAGCCACTGTGCCGCCCTATTGTTATTATAAATATTATTATTATTGGATTTTAAAATAATTATTGATTGTTTTATAATGATTATTGATTATTTATCTTTAGATAATGTCACTTTGTTATCCAGTAAACGTTTGATTAAATAAAAAAATAATAATAATAAATAAAAAAAATAGGCTGCACGGTGGCTTGGTGGTTTAGCACGTTCGCCTCTCAGCACTAGGGATTCCCGGTTCGAATCCCCATCTGGGTGGAGTTTGCATGTTCTCCCCGTGACCACATGGGTTTCCTCCGGGTTCTCCGGTTTCCTCCCACAGTCCAAAAACATGGATCAAGTCAATTGAGTTCTCAAAATTGCCCCATATAGAGTGTGTTTGTGTGAGTGAGTGTGTGCCCAGCGATGGATTGGCGTCCTGTCCTGGGTCTATTTGCCCAGTGCCCGAGATGTTCTCCCCTGGATGGGCATGAGGAAACCCCCCCCCCCCCCCCCCCACGACCCTACTAGAGGAAAAAAAGCTGGAGATTATGAATGAACAAAATAATAAGTTATACATGGTGTCCATGTGGTGGAACCAGAACAAAAACTGAGCAACGAGGAAAAATAAAAGCTTTGGGGTGTTGAGTTTGCTTCGCGTGACAAAGAAAACCAAAGTTTGTAAATGGTGCAAAATATCAGAAGTTCGGAATGGCTAAAAGAAAACAGATGTTGGACGGTGGACACGTGGGAAAACGAGAGGCTGTCATAAAAAAAGAAGAAGAAGCAGCAATAAAAGACATGAATTTAATGTTTACCAGCTTAAAACAGGCTCCATTATTGTTGGCCTCAGATTTTAAACGCGTCTGTGGTTATTTGTTCGCTTGAATAAGAAGCACGTGGCTCCCAATCACAGTTCATCCAGAAGCTCTTCAGTCTCCAAACTGTTTTCCACTGTTCTGCTAACATAGGGGCGTCCAAAAAATCCAGGGGTCTGCGTGACGGTCAGGTTCCTCCACCCCCCCCCCCCCACAGTACAGTGGAACCCAGTCGTGCTGGAGACGACGGGGCCCTTATTTAAACTGTTACAACTGAAGCGTACAATTTTCCAAAACGCTTGAATAGGTGTTTGATTTGCCGAAGAAAGGTTTATCCTCATCCATCAGTCAACTCCATCAGTATTCACTAACGCGCACTAGGAGAACTTTTCCAAACAGCCAGCAGAGGGCAGAGTTGGCTTTCAAATATCGCCAGGTGGCGGCTTTTTTTTTTTTTTTTTTTTTTAATCTGAAAATCCAATTCGTCCTTCTTTCTTTCAACCAATAGAACATCAGCGAATCAACTAAAATTTGTTAATTTATTAACAATAAATATGACGCAACCAATAAAACGAGTGGCAATTAAAACGACTGCATTAATTGGTGTTTATTGTGTTGTAGGTCTTTGGTGAGGACGCGTGCGTACGCAACACGCACACACACACACACACACACACACACACACACACACACACTGCGCAAAAAGCTTCGTAGATTCTGCGCAAGTCGCCCGTCTGCGATGCGACGCTCGTCTAACGCGCAGGCGTCTGCATTTCAATGCGCTCCCTCCACCACCACCCCCCTCCATCCAACCAACCACCAACCAAACCCCCCCCCCCCCACTGCCGTCACCAGGGAGCCTACCTTCTACCTTTGGCGCGTCTGCTGACAGGTGGAAGATTAACTTTGTTAGGCGGCGGCGCGTCCGTGCGCAACAAATTAAATTAATGGAACAAATTTCCCCCGTAATTAAGATAAAAATTCGTGTCAGCTATAACCTTGCTGCGCGCTAATTATGTACAAATGATTTATCATCTGTTTCGCGCGGAATATTAATCTTCGCCTCTTCTTGCCGCTGTTAAGAGATGAGGCTTGATTAACACTGACAGTTCTCGGTAACGGGGAGCGCGCGCCGCCGCAGCCGCGCGACGGAGGGTTCGTGCCTCAGCGCGAGCCCGACTCAATTAACGGCGAGACCATGTGCAGGCGAGCAGAACCTTCCTGCCCCGACTAAATACCCCGAGCCTGGGTTCCACGCGCACACACACACACACACACACGCGCGCGCGCGCAGTAAAGAATCGTTGGCGTTGCCAGCCATGCGGCTCGAACGCGAACACACAGCCGGCTGCGGATTGTTTTGTTCATAATGAGGCGATTTAACGACGCCGTTCTGTTTTCGTGTGAAACGCGTCGTTTTTGTTTTTTAAAGAAGTTTTTTTGTGCGGTTTAAAGTGTTCTGTGTTCTAGTTCTGGTTCTGGTTCTGGATGTTCTCCTCATTAACGTCACAACACAGAGCGGCCCCCGTTATTCCAACTAAGTTTCAGCTGCAACGTGTTTATCGTTCTGAAGACTTTCTGTCGTTTCATGTTTGGCCTGTCAGAGATATTTTAAAGTAATCCTTCATTCATTCATTATCTTCCGCTTATCCTCTATTAGGGTCGCGGTGGGGTTCCCCATGCCCATCCAGGGGAGAACGTCTCGGGCGCAGGGCAGATACACCCAGGACAGGGCGCCAATCCATCGCTGGGCACACACTCACTCACACAGACACACTCTATAGGGGGCAATTTTGAGAATTCAATTAACTTGTTCCATGTTTTTGGACTGTGGGAGGAAACCGGAGAACCCGGAGAAAACCCCCCCCCCCCCCCCCCCCCCCCCCCCCCCCCCCCCCCCCCCCCCCCCCCCCCCCCCCCCCCCCCCCCCCCCCCCCCCCCCCCCCCCCCCCCCCCCCCCCCTTTAAAGTAATCTTTAAATTAAATACAATTATTAAGAATATAATTATATTAAGGATATAATTAATACAACAAGATGCTCACGGCTCAGCGCTAGAGATTCCCGGTTCGAATCCCAATCTGGGTGGAGTATCCATGTTCTCCCTGTGTCCATGTGGGTTTCCTCTGGGTTCTCCGGTTTTCTCTCACAGTCCATTGTTTGAATTGAATTTGTCCATTGAATCCAATTGAATTCTCCAAATTGCCCCATATAGACTGTGTATGTGTGCGTGTCTGTGTTTGCCCAGTGATGGATTGCCCCCCTGTCCTGGGTGTATCTGCCCAGCGCCCAAAACGTTCTCCCCTGGATGGGCATGGGGAACCCCCCCCCCTGACCCTAATTAAGGATAAAGCGGAAGAAAATGGATGGATGTTTCAATTTATATATTTTTTATCTTATATCCTATATTGGGCAGCAAGGTGGCCATGTGCACCTCTCAGCACTGGGGATCCTGGTTTGAATCCAGATCAGGTTGGAGTGTCCATGTTCTCCCTGTGTCCACATGGGTTTCCTCTGGGTTCTCCGGTTTTCTCTCACAGTCCAAAAACATGGATTCAAGCTAAATTGAATGCTCTAAATTGCCCCATGTAGAGTGTGTCTGTGTGAGTAAGTGAGTGTGTGCCCAGTAATAGATTGGCGCCCTGTCCTGGGTAATTCTGCCCAGCGCCCTGCCCGAAACGTTCTCCCCTGGATTGGTTGCCCCAAATTTGCAATGAATGATCCATCTAGCCATTGTCATGTTGCAGGACTTTTGGTTGCAGTCTGCAGATTTCAGCGTCTGTAGTCGACAGGTGAACGTAACTACGATTTCTTGCTTCCTTTTTTTTTTGGGGGGGGGGGGGGTAAGCTGGCCATCCACACCAGTCAGGGACTAAATTCTGAAGGTTAAGCCTGACTCTGCATCGTTATGCAATGCTGGCAGAATGAAATGTAAATGTACAACCCGGTTCCACGCTGCCGGATCTCCCTGAACGCGGTGGGTTACGTCGCAGGCTCATTGTGTTCTCTACGTTTGCTCAGCGCTTCAAGGTGACGGATCGGCGACGGTCGCGTGCACGGCCGGGGTACTTTGATTCCAGCCCGTGATCGGAGTCACTTTGCTTTACATCTGAGGAAGAGGTTCAGTGCCTTTTTACTCACACAAGTTGGTTTGGCGAGGAAGGCTCTTTAAACATTGCCTTCCGCGAGAGCTCATTTCACCAACGCGAGGGGCTTTGACATGATGATCAGGCAGGACCAAGGCCCACTAATGGCGGATCAGTTGGAGGCAGAAGGAGATTTATTCAGGGCCGCTGACACTCACTCTATATAGCGCTGATAACAGCAGAGACCCTGGATACTGCGCTCAGCAGTGGATGATGAATGAAGTGCCGAGCTGTAATTACTTATCGTTTCAGCTTCTTCCAACATCCCCCCCCCCGACCATCCCTCCTCCGCCTCCTCCTCCCCCTCCTTTTCTCTGCGACGGAAGCACCATCTCTGCTTTTTTTTTTTTTCAACTATCAGAACCCCTCCTTCGCCCTCTTCCCCCAAACCCCAAAGGAGACTGAAGCCTGGTAGTGGGACTTTGGGAATAAGCGATTACAGAGCATTGTCTTCAAGCACTAATTAATTTATGGAGGTCCGGTGAAAAGGAGGATGGACCCATTGTGTTCCCAATGCTAATGTGGGCAACTGCTGAGTGGAGGAACCAAACCCGTCCTGCTTTATTCTGAACCCATGCTTTTTAACCTCTCGGTTGCCATTCCATCCGGATCTTAGAGTCGTCACCGAGAGCCGGCGGAACCGGGCTGGTCGTGATCAGGGATTCTGGCATGACCTTTACGCAAAGAACGCTCTCCAGTGGTGGTTCATTGGCGTGGACTTTTTACACGGAGAATCGAATTAAAGAATACAATTCCCAAGAAGCCTTACCGCTTGTTCGGTGTCCGTTTGTACCTCAGGTGTTGCATTGGGGGGTCAGGCACATGAAAGATCGAGAGCCTTCACCAACTCAACCACAACGAGAAGGGTGGGTCTGCGGTGCTGAGGGTCTCACGATCAATAACGACGGGTTGATGGAGGTCTATAAGCTCTTAATAGAGCTTGATATCTATAAGAGTCCAGCAGAATGCCCTCGTCAGTTTATTCTTCACTCTTGAAAGTTATACATATGTTAAGGTGGACCTGTAACTCATACCACAATATATTTCAGAAATCTGTGTCCCTGCTTTTGCTCTTTTTTTCTGAAAATCACTTCTAGGATTCAGAATCCACAGAGATGTCAAGGTTATAGAGGTCAGCACTTCCTAAATCTAAAAACATTAACACTGTGTTTGTTATAATAAATACATACAGAGGTGTTATTAGTCCTGACGTGTAGTGCAGCACAGTTCCACCTCTTTACGTGATTTATTCACGATAATACACAACCTCGAGTGACTGATCGCTTTAATAAAACACTTACAAACACACTATGACAAAAAAAACAACAAGCTTTGATTTAGAAATGTGCTTATTGAAAGCAAAATCGTTAATAATCTGATCTTCCTTGACATTTTTAAAGTGAACGCTGATCGCTAAATTACAGGACTGCAGTTTCTCTAATAACCAAACACTGCCATCTAGTGGCCAAATTATAGAATACCTTTTCTCGACAACATTGGGAAAATAGTGTATTGTATATCACGCATTGACATGAATGTGAAGCGCTCATAGGTGTGTGTTATTGTTAATGATGTCACGGCTGGATGGACGACTCAGCCAATCAAATTTAGGGACTGGAACTCACTGTTTTATGGTAGAGTTTTTTCAGGTTTTATATAGTTTTCTTCATAGTTGTTTGAATCATTGTTTTGTTCTGCATTTTTTTTTCTTCTTCATCCAAACGCCAGAGTCGTCACATGACCCCCTCCTCATGTCACCTCATGCAATCAGACTTGAAGACTTAAAGAGGTAACAGTGGTGCTGAATGGTGAGCTAAAAAAATTTTTTTCTTGGTTTTTATGGTTGCCAAGTTAGACCTTAAGACCTATTTGGTAGATACAGTGCCATTCTGAGATCATTCATTCATTCATTCATTCATTATCTTCCGCTTCATCCTCTACTAGGGTCGCGGTGGGGTTCCCCATGCCCATCTAGGGAAGAACGTGTCGGGTGCTGGGCAGATACACCTAGGACAGGGCGCCAATCTATCGCTGGGCACACACTCACTCACACACAGACACACTCTATATGGGGCAATTTGGAGAACTCAATTGACTTGATCCATGTTTTTGGACTGTGGGAGGAAACCAGAGAACCCGGACACGGACACGGGAAGAACATGGAAACTCCATCCAGATGGGGATTCGAACCGGGAATCCCTAGCGCTTAGAGGAGAACATGCTAAACCACTAAGCCACCGTGCCGCTTCTGAAATCATACCAACAGCCTTATTTAAAATAACTCAATGGTGTTCACAGGACTCAAACGTCACTTAGAAAAATGGCCACCTCATTTATTCTGTTTCCTTTCGTTGCATTGATTCTGTAAATCTAAATTAACACCAACAAAACATAACATGCACCTGAAGGGTGGCGGCGACGCAGGGGCATTATTATAAGAACTGAACAGATGCAGTAAGTTTGAGTTTTCATGACAAACACGTTATGAGAGCCGCTCTAATGTTTCTGGAAATCTGCGAATAAAGGAAAACTTAATTTGCATCACCTGCAGGCAGCGACGAGGCCGTCCATCCCGCAGACTGCAGACATGATGTAACTGCGCTGGAGTTCACAGTAACGGCTTTAATATTAATCACTTCAGACACATGGCGTCGTTTAATTCTTGCTGGAAACATGGCGGCCGGGTTATTAGAAAAGTGTTCAGTCTGTAACATTCCTGTTCGTATATAAAATCGTCTGCGCCGCTGTGCTGCACTTTTTAAACTACGGCGAGTGGAAAACGGCGATAACGCTCAGAGCTCTGAGCTGAATAAATCTTAAATGACTAAATAATAAATAAAAAATAAAATACAATCACAAGGGTGACGTTTAGGGAAGGCCTGTTTTTATTCGTATTTTTAAAACAAACTGTACCCCAGTGCACAAAGCCAGGTCCAAAAAGTTTGAAGCCAACCTGTTCTATTAATTAATCATCCACCTTGATGGAAAATCCTACCGGTCCTTATTATTATTACCCCCCCCCCCCCCACGTTAGCTTCATCTGTTTGTCTGTGTGTTTGGGGTTTGCAAAAGCTATTTCACCCTCTTCCACCCACTTTTAATTAAATAATTTTGTTTTCTGTGGATAAATTGCCCATTTTCTACTAAATGTTATATTCACAAGCAGAATTAATTTAGGATAAAATAATTTAACATGATATAGGAGTGTTTTTTAAATATATATATATATTTTATATTTTGCTATATACATTTTGTAAACACTTTGTATACATCATTTAATTAACATTAAGCTTATATATTGTTTAGTGTTAATATCCATCCATCCATTTATTATCTTCCACTTTATCCTCTATTAGGGTCGTGGGGGGGTGTTTCCCATGACCATCCAGGGGAGAACGTTTTGGGCATCGGACAGATACACTCAGGACAGGTGGGCAATCCATCACTGGGCACACACACTCACTTACACAGACACACTCTAAATGGGGCAATTTGGAGAATTCAATTGACTTGATCCATGTTTTTGGACTGTGGGAGGAAACCGGAGAACTCGGAGGAAACACACGCGGACACGGGGAGGACATGAAAACTCCACCCAGATTGGAATCAGGAATTGGTAGCGTTGAGAGGAGAACATGCCAACCACTGTGCCACCCTGGTGTTAATATATCTGGAATTATTTTTGCCGTGGTGAGGATGCGAAACGATTTTTTTTCTGCTTTAGGATTGTTCTCAGCGACAATAAATAACTAAACTAAACTAAACTAAACTAAACTAAACTAAACTAAACTAAACTAAACAAGTCATGGCTCGGGGAGTTTGGTGTAGAAAAATCTAACCGTGCTGTTTAGATCCCTGACCTCAACCCCATCCAACAGCGTCAGGAGGAAGATGGGCGGGGGGGGGGGACTTAAATAAATAAAATAGAACGCCTTCCGTGGAACCAACTTCCAATAAGATGTCATAAAAGGTCCTGCAGGTATCGCAATACCTTCATCCACCTATAGTGTGGAGTGAAGAAATCAACGGCAGGTAAAGCTCAGCACACAAACAGCAGGAGACGCATCTCCATTGTGTGTGTGTGTGTGTGTGTGTGTGTGTGTGTGTGTGTGTGTGTGTGTGTGGAGGGGTAAATAGACATCACCTAACGAGAACAGTTCTGCACCTGGTTCTGAGGGGTGTACGTGCACGTGTCAGAGCGAGGACGCACTCATGAACACAAAGCGCCCCGCTGAGGGTAAATAAATCCATGTTTAATGACAGTTGCTTGTACTAATAACTCTCCCTGCAGCAGGTAGAAAGCAGCATATGGTGCGAGGAGGACAATCACGGCAACCTCTGTGTGTGTGTGTGTGTGTGTGTGTGTGTGTGTGTGTGTGTGTGTGTGTGTGTGTGATGGGGGGGGGGTTCTCTCTCAGTTTATGTCTATCTCTCTCTCACTCTCTCTCTCTCTCACACAGTAACAAACATCATGCCAGCATTGTGTTGCCTCTCAGAGTCTCGCCATGTGATTTATTTTCGTCCAGTCAGTTGGCTGAGCAGTGAACGTGGCAGGGAGTCAAATATCACACATCCCTCCATTTATGCAGCGAGTGTTAAAAACAAAACACACACACACACACACTAACGTACACATACACACACACGGTGTCATTTCTGTTCTGTAATGGGACCACAACTCTGAGAATGCACTGGTTCTTAAAATGATGCCCTGTGCAATTATTCATTCATTCATTCATTATCTTACGCTTTATCCTAAGTGGGGGGGGGGGGTTCCAGGGGAGAACGTTTCAGGCACTGGGCCGATACACCCAGGACAGGGCGCCAATCTATCGCTGGGCACACAGACACACTCCATATGGGGCAATTTGGAGAACTCAATTGACTTGATCCATGTTTTTGGACTGTGGGAGGAAACCAGAGAACCCGGAGGAAAGCCACACTGACACGTGGAGAACATGCAAACTCCACCCAGATTGGGATTCGCTGAGAGGCGAACGTTGCCAACCACTAAGCCACCGCACCGCCCGGTGGCGTAGTGGTTTAGTATGTTCTCCTTAGCACTGGGGATCCAGGTTCAAATTCCGATCTGGGTGGAGTTTCCATGTTCTCCCCGTGCACACGAGTGTTTCCCTTGTGTTCTCCTGTTTCCTCCCACAATCCTAAAACATGGATTCAAGGTGAATTGAACTCTCCAAATTGCCCCATAGAAAGTGTGTCTGTGTGAGTGAGTGCGTGCTCAGTGATAGATTGGCACCCTGTCCTTGGTGTATTTGCCCAGCGCCCGAAATGCTCCCCCCAGGGCATGGGGAACCCCCTTTCTACCCACCCACGACCCTAGTAGAGGATAAAGTGTAAGATAATGAATGAATGAATAATCGAACACAGATAATGTTTTTGATGTTCGCGTTACTGTAATTCGACTATGGACAGTTAGAATGGGCGTTTTAATATAAAGAGACGATTAAAGACTCATTTATTAATTGATTTAAAGGCGTTTGTTCGTCATTCTCGACATGCAGCCGGTGCAATATAAATTTCGCCAGTGAAGCGGTGGAATCATTTCAGTGAATCGATTATTTTTGTTCATTCACTCGTAATGAAGCCTCGGTGAACCGATTCCGACGGCTGGCGCATCATTAACGACAGGCGCAGCACGCTGACGCTGAAATATATTATTATGATTTTTGGAAGTCGAGGATTTGATGTTCGGTAAGTTACGTTCTGTAAACAGGTGTCAGGAGAACACGTTTAATGAGCGATATGTTTTTAAAATGTTCGCCTAACAACGAGGCCGTTTTACCGAAAAAGAATCAAACAAACTAATTAAGGTCAGATTTTCAGCGACGCTCGCTTATCACCAAATAATTTAATTATAAAGTGATTCCAGTCACTGAAGTCAATTAAAATGTATGTATTATATGTATTAAAAGTGACAAAATCTGCAAATATTTATAAAATAATATTTATATATGTAGTTCTGTCATTACAGACTGTCGTCTATGTGTTTCGATACGTACTCTGTTGTTTAAAGTCAGAACCCGTTTTTATTTGCGTGTTTGAGATGTTTAAAGCACACCTGCACCACCATGTCGGTGTCACTGCAGCATTGAGAATCATCCACCACCTTGAAAATACCTGTTCTGTTCTGTGGAGGTATGATCATCAGAGAACATACCAAAGTGAACTTACAAAATATGTACAGTAACAGATGGACTACAGAATGCAAACGTAGGACTACAAAGTCCATCAGTGGAGCTGATGTCATGGAGACTCTGTGTTGATACAAAAATACAAATACTGATTAAATGTCACGCTTTTTGCAGAGGCGTCAGGACACGAGGACTTTTCGGGACCCGAGTCAGATAAGTGCGTTTTCATTTATACTTTTACCTTCCTGTCACTGTAGCTTTAGTTGTTGCGACGCTCACATGTTTTAAATGAATCAGGATTTGGTTTTTCGCATTGTGCACCCATGATCATGTGAGTTAAACCAGGTCAGAAGGTTGGGTTCAGGTTTAAATAATGCAGGTCAACAAACTTCTGTTTTAACCTTTAAAGATCCCAGGTAACAGAAAACAACATTTTCAAGAAAAGTCCCAAGACCCAATAGGGGGCCTGTCCTCTTTAGATGGACTGAAAGTGTTGACATATGTTTTGACAATAATATATAGAGGTTAAATACAGATATATAATTTAACGGTACATCAAATGATAAATACTAATTATTAAAGTCCTGTAAAGTAATCCAGCTGGTCCAGATTGTTTTGTCTTAAACCTTCACAAGATTATTTACACCATGATGCATTTTGACCCCCAAACCCACATACAGATCAGGACGTCTTTAATTACATGTGTTCTGTATTCTTTGCTCATTTAATTGCTGTCCATTTCTATTGCACTTCACCATTTGAGAAGCTCTGCGAGTTTGATACATATTTTATTATTATTTTTTTTTAATTGGTGATTTAATGTGAGCCCAAGGCCGTTACTATGGTTCAGTATTGTACAGGGCGCCCCCTTGTGGGGCTCCCGAGTGGTGCAGGATGCAATGAATGGGATAAAAATGTTTTTATGTGGAGTGTAAAAGTTTAGACAGACGAAGATGACGTTTTTAAACTCAACATTGTTCACACGGATGATAGACACGTTAGGTCTCAGGAAACTTGTGACAAGGTGCAAGGCATCCTGGGAATAAAGGATATTGATGAGAAAAAAAATCAATGCAGCTGGAAAGTTTAAGTGCAGAATACACACACACACACACACACACACACACACAACCATTCAGATGACCTTTTAATTTTAGTATTTTTTTTAAACAACTGTTTTATAATGTTGTGGATATTTTATTTTATTGTCGGTTTTTAAATAACACATCAATGCATTTGAAGCCTGGTTGAAAGCTACCCAGAGTTCCTGGGAATTCAAATTTGCAGGATTATTTTTTAAGGATGTTGGTTTTGAGTTTTCGGGCATTGAGGTTCAACTAAATTGACCGATGGGATCTGTTTTTAGGTTTTGGGTTTGACTCTGTGGCTGAATGTTAGAATTTCGGGCCTCCGGCCTGAGTTTGTGGTGCGTGTTTGGCTGCATCTTCTTGTCTGCGGTTTTATTTATATTTTTAATGTTTTTCGTACCTTATAAAGACTATTTCGGTGGTGTTTGCATGCTCTCTCTGTTTGTGTGGACCTGCGAGTGGGTGAACAATACGATTTAAAATTGTGTGTGTATATCTGTGTGACATTTAATATTTATTGGATCAGATCGGTTTTTAAGTTTTGGACGATAGATAGATTCAGAGGATGATCTTCAGGATGTTAATACTGTTGCGACGGCCTAATGTCCCCATTCGCTGCAGTATCTCCGGTTGTCCATGCCGGGCATGTGGCTTGGTTCTAAAGCATGCTTGTCCTCCCTCGAAAGGATGTCCACACCCAGCTCGGACTTCAAATCTCTATAGATCCCTCGAAACTACAGGCCGCTGTTCTTTGTTCTCGTCATGAAAAACGGAGACGAAACGAGAGGCAAAACCTGGCAGGTTCCCGTTTAATGGGGTGACAAAATGAATCACAGCTCCTTCAGGTATCCATCACAGCCCGAAACGGTGACCGCAAATGATTTGTGAACCACTATATATTGATTACCGGTGTACTACAAGTGTTGGATTTAATGTGTGCCGCGCACCAAAAAGGCAGACTTGGACAGCTGCAGCCTTAACTCTCCCCTGATGGATTTTAATGGTGAAATATTGATTTCTGTCTGGCCAAGGTAACCAGTAGGGGCCAAAGTCATTTGTTGGGTACAACTGGACACCCAGTTTGTAGGTCCCAATCAATCATCTTGGCACGATGCTCCGAAAAAAGGACAAATGAGGGGTTTTTTTTGGCCTGGGAAGAAAAAAAAAAAAGGCCGGTTCTGAACACAATGCGAATCCCCTCTTGCCGTGTGCACTCCCTCATCGGCGGGAAAATGGACGGAAATATGAGAGCGGGCCCGGTTTATTGAGTGGAGAGGCTCCAGCAAATTGCAGGTGACGTTTCAGATAGTCAGAGAAGACATGAAGACAGAGCGAGCGAGCGAGGGAGGGAGGGAGAGAGAGAACGAGCGAGTGCAGAAGTGACTATGTTTTATTTAAACATCCTTCGGGAGACTGGAGGCTCGGGTAATCTGTTGTGTTACAACTCAGTGCGCCTGCGTTCCCCTCCATCCACCGCCGGAGCCTAATAGGAACCCATCAATCACAATAACCTTCCAATTTCGCCCAGTGTCTCTCCGCTCTTGTCCGCTGTTTAACGCACTCTAATAACGGTGATAACGTACTCCCATAACTGCAGATAACAGCTCGGGGTGCAGGCGGGAGGACAGCGGTGATGTATCGCGTCACGATATATAGTGGAAACGCCGCGGTTCCCCGGTCCTACAGGGAGCTTCTTAAGAACCTGGCTAAAGAAAATAAAAAAAAATATCAGAGCTAAAAACATTCCTGTTTTAATACAAAACAAAAAACCCCACATATTTTAAAATTGCCTTCTCACTCCACAATACGTGTAACAACCTAAACGGCCAGGGGAGGTCACTGTTTCAACAACACTGATGTTCCACCCATCTGACCTGACCCCGGTTTTGGTCATCAGCATCACTCAGACTCAGACGTGGGCTTCATGATGATGATGATAAACAATTTTGACTTTAATTTAATCACCTAACTAACAGATGATTTCACTATACACGCTGCAGTCGTTGATTCTGAATTATAGATGTAAGATTGAAGGATTAGGATTATCAGACGTTATTGTGTTTACTAACCCAGGGGGATTTTTTTTAGGAGAACACTGGTACCTTTTTGCATAAACACAGGAACATAATGTTATTAAAACCTCCATGAAGCTTATTTTTAGTTGCGTTATCATGAGGCATTACCAAGAATGTGTCCTGAGTGTTATATTATGTGACGTTATATTGAGGCACATTTATAATGGTGTTATCTTAGCTACGATGATTATTATAATAATTCAGACAGTTGGATGCAGATCTATCAGGTGGTACCTTCCAGTGGATTTGAGAATCACGTCGGTGGTCAAAGGGCTTGCAGAATAAAATCTATTTTCTATATGTGGATGGTAGGAAACCTTAGAAGAGGGTAAATGTTGCATACCATGTTACACAGAGCAGCTGTGTGGAGACCTCAGTGTAAAGGTTGCCTTTGATCTATATCAGAAAGAGTAAAGGTTTGCATTAATGCATCAGAGCATGAATCAGAAAACGTATAAATTTAATTGCAAGACTATCCAAACAGGTGTGTGTGTGTGTGTGTGTGTGTGTTTAATTATAAATATATCGGTCATTATTTTAAAAGCACTGTATTATAGTGTATTATGGGTATATGACTTCAAGATCCAACACAATTATTTTATGCACTAGAATTAGTTTTGTCATAAATATCCGACTATATAATTTATTGAAATCGTAAAGTGGTTTAATGTGCATTAAATTTAGTTCAGCTCCCAGTAAAAAAAAAAAAAATGCTGTATTTGCATTCACACACTTTTTATTTATTTTCTCATTTTTTGTCTTTTTTCGGTTATTTTATACTAATATATATATATATATAAAATACACACGTGTGTATAGTGTGGGTGTATATATATATATATATATATATATATATATATATATATATATATATATATATATATATATATATAAATTGTGTGTGTATACATATGTTTGTTTTTAGTAGTTAAATTTGGCATATGTACATTTTCAGGACTGTTGTGCATAAATAAATACATGTAAACATTTTAAGTTTCGTAACTGAATAGGAACCCTGATTTGAGTTATACACTCGGTTTAGTTAGTTTGTATAAATGCACGCTGAGTAACGTGCCGCTCGTCCTCGTTCTCTTCACGCTGATGTTCTCTTTGTGCGTTAAAGCAGGGGAGCACGCTGACCTTGCTGCCGTTTATCTGCATCAGCACATCCAGCAGAACGGCACAACATAAACATTTTTGGGCAGCGCGGGTTCGAGTGGGCGCAGCATCCGTGATGAGATTAAAGCACGCAGGAGGCCTGCGCCTGCGCCGGGCCCGAGGTTCTGATGATCTGGCTGGGCTCCTGCTTTGCTCGGCTGCTTTCTGTGGAAGCGAGCCAGTCTATTAGCATGTCAAGGCCTTGAAGGCTTTTCCTCCCGCACCTTAAACAATCGTAAACGTCGAGGTGTCACTCGGACAGAGACCTAGGAGTCGAGATAAATTTGAAGTGGCTTAGTTTGTGGCGCGGTAATGAACACGCCACGTTCAGTGGGCCGATCCGTTCAGGGGAAGACTAATTAGAATCTTTATCAATGGGAGTTGATGGCACAGAGCTGCAGGCCTTCTTTTCCCTTATATGCATAATAAGCCGTGTCCTGTTCGACCACGGTGGATATACACAGCTAATGTTGCATGGCCCTCCTATTTTTTGTCTTTAATACACTTGGCCCAAAATGTCTAAGCAACAAAATAAAATTATCTTGGTGACCATGAGGAACCCAACGCATTTTTTTACAACAGCAACGTCTTAATATTAATTACTATTTGTACATTATTTGTATTATTTGTTTCGCTGTAACAGAACAGGACGAACTGATCTGTAAGTGCTGCTTGTAATGCACTTCGTTTATATCACCCGAAACGAGAGAGAAAAAATATTCCATTCAGTCACAATCGGGATTATCCCCCGAGTCACCAGCAGGTGGTGCACCTGGTTTGAAAAGAGACAGATTTAATAGAGTGAAAATCATGTTTTTTTTTGTTTTGTTTTTTTTGTTTTTTTTTCTTCTCGCCAACTAACCAAGCAACAAAACACAGACAAGTGAGACAGAGTGGATCAGAATGAAAAGTCAAAAAACAAACAGACCTGATTGCTCTACACAGAGCGTACAGTACTAATGCACAAAACGCCGCGTCTATATAACCTACTACAGTAAGTACAGTAATACTGCAGTACACAAAGCATGCAGCGTACTGTACACACACACACACACACAGTTCTCTTTATAATCCCAGATGCAAACAATGAGGACGATGATTACAGGTTTTAAAGTTGTTGTTTTTTTGGGAAACGGATGTTGAGTTCCACCAAATACCAAAACAATCTTAACCAACCAGACGGTTTTACAAAAAGAAGTACAAAAAACATATTTCATGTTTCAGGGTTGCATTTTATATAAATTATATATGTTTTATATATATATATATATAT
>JAFMOD010000181.1:423012-447168 GCA_019802435.1 Corydoras maculifer
TGGGTGAGGTGTTGGTGTGGGTGAGGCCTCATTGTGGGTGTGACCTCATCGTGGGTGAGGTGTTGGTGTGGGCAAGGCATGAACAATGCATTAACGTAGGTGAGGCTTCATTGTGGGTGAGGCCTCGTCGTGGGCGAGGTGTCGGCGTGGACAACGCATCGGTGTAGGTGAGGCCTCGTGGTGGGCGGGGCGTTGGGTCGGCGTGGGAAGCGTGTTTGGAAAGAAACCAATTATTCGGTTCGTCCTTTCTTCAGCGAAATCAGACGGCGGCGTTCGGGGAATCATATCTGCGAGAGCGCACGGATTAGAACCCCAATTTCCTTTACACAGGGGTCCTGATACAAAGGTAAAAAGGGTATTTACAAAGGTGGGGTGGGCTGAGGGGGAGGGGGAGGGGGGTCAAGTGATATTAAACACAGGGACTCTCTCTCTCTCGCTCTCTCTCTCGAGCCGAAGCCTCTTAAGGAAAGACCTGCCACATAATTAGACAGATAAACCCTGTGATCACTGGCTTGGAGATAAAGGCCCTTGGAGAGAAACACACACACACACACACACACACACACACACACACACTGACACACACACACACACCCCGAGTGAAGGCGCACCAGTCCATTTATTTAATTTATTTACACACTCCTAATGTAAACAGAATTAATTTGTAGCCTGAATGTAATAAGCAGGCAATTATTTTACACTGAAGATATTACTCGCATTAAATATTCATGTGGGACGCCATTGTTCGCCACCGTCGGCGGCTTCGTAATAATCTACTTAATGATATGCATTTCGTAAGAGCCCATTAGATCATTAACATCACGTTAAGCGCCAATAAACCCGCTCCATACACTCCATACACTCTACTCTACAGTCCGGCCCGACCTTTCCGGCGGGGAACCGATAGTCGGTGTTCTGTAATGACGTGGGTCCGGATCACAACGGTGATGGTGCAGCTGTTTCGCAGGGCGTTGTATGTTGAACTCTCTGCTTTTAGTTCTGACGCCGTTATTTTGTACATTAGACGTTATAAATTCGTCTCTCGCGACGTTGGAACTCCACAAACTGATTTACAACGGAGTCAGAGTGACGATTATTTACTAATAATCAATAAAATAAAGAAACTCAGTGTATTTATTGATGATTATAATACCAAAAATACCAAGTCAGCTGTTTTTAATACACATTAATCATCGATTAACGTCAAAATGAACATCGTTAATTGATATCTTTTATTGTTTCCATTGTAGAAAGCTACCACGCCAAAGCTACCACGCTTTTAATTCATCGTTTATTGTTGAAAATTTGCTCCAAACGGCCTTAAATTTACAACCGATCACATATTTATAGCCCGACAGGCCTATTTTTTTTGAGACCCTTTCTGAAATATATACACCTCTCTTAGTCCGGCTCGACCTTTCCGGCGGGGAACCGATAGTCGGTGTTCTGTAATGACATGGGTCCGAATTACACCGGTGACGGTGCACCTGTTTCGCAGGGCACTCTATTACAAATAAAAAAGTACTTACTAAATCAAAAACACTACATTACAATACAGTCTCGAACGCAGCATTTTTTTTATATTTGTTGTAATAAATGGCTCATTTTTGTGCTCTGTATGTTTTCTGTGACGGCGTCGCCTATCCCGTCTGTGTATATCTGTATCTGTCTGCCTCTCTCTCCTCCCCACACCCCTCGTCGGGGGTTTATCGGTGGAGACGAGGCCCCTCTCCACCTCCTTGACACACACGGGAGCTTATGCCCTATTAACGGCGACCCTAGCGGTATCGATAACGGCGTGGCGAGATACAGCGACGGCAATGAGGGCATCTGTCATTGTCTCTCCCTCTGTGATCTTTTGCCGCATTAATCCCCTCGCTTTATGGCTGCCGACATAATGGATTTGTGCAGTCTAACAGAAAATGGCTTTTTAAAACACACGCGCACACAATTAGAGGCGCCTCTGAACATCCCACCGTCGTCTAGAGGGGCTTTAATGGGGCCTAATTTCGTTTCCAAGGCTTAAAACTTTCATTTATTATTCACTTGGCGGGATATCGGAAAAAACATTTATTCTATCGATTTAATCCGACGTCCTCCTTATTAACTTGGTTTTGTTTTAATTGCACAGTCGGCAATTTTATTTTTTTTTCTTTCAGCCTCTCTGCGTTTAGTTCTGACGCCGTCGTGTTCGCAGGACGTTCGGCATCGGATGGGACGTACGTTAGACGTTAAAAAAACGTCCATCGCGAAGTTAGAACTCCTGATCTAGTGGATTATTTACTAATCATCAATAAATTATAGCAACTCGGTGTGTTTATCGATGATTAGAATACCAAAAATACCAAGTCAGCTTTTTTAATACAGATCTATCAGAGGGGTAACGTGAAAAAAATAAAGATCGTTAATTAATGTCTTTGGTTTTATTGTTGGCGGCACGGTTTTATTATTTCCTTGATCTTTTAACGAAAGCATCACACTTTTAATCCATCGTTTATTGTTGAAAATTTGCTGGAAACGGCCTTAAATTTACCACGGCGAACGGGAAGCGGACTCAGCGATTGGCGGCCGGCGTGTTCTGCAAATTATCCGCCGGCGCCGGCTTTCAAAGTGCAAACTCTGTATTGAGATGAGTATTTACTTATTTACTAATCATCAATAAGTTATAGCAACTCGGTGTGTTTATCAATGATTAGAATACCAAACATACCAAATCAGCTTTTTTAATACAGAGGGGTAACGTAAAAAAATAAAGATCGTTAATTAATGTCTTTGCTTTCATTGTTGGCGGCACGGTGGCTTAGTGGTTTAGCATGTTCTCCTCTCAGCACTAGGGATTCCCGGTTCGAATCCCCATCTGGGTGGAGTTTCCATGTTCTCCCCGTGTCTGCGTGGGTTTCCTCCGGGTTCTCCGGTTTCCTCCCACAGTCCAAGAACATGGATCAAGTCAATTGAATTCTCCAAATTGCCCCATATAGAGAGTGTCTGTGTGAGTGAGTGTGTGCCCAGCGATGGATTGGCCCCCTGTCCTGGGTGTATCTGCCCAGCGCCCGAGACGTTCTCCCCTGGATGGGCATGAGGAACCCCCCCGCGACCCTAATAGAGGATAAAGCGGGAGATAATGGATGGATGGATGTTTTATTGTTTCCTCGATCTTTTAAAGAAAGCATCATGCTCTTAGTCCATCGTTTATTGTTGAAAATTTGCTCCAAACGGCCTTAAATACCACCGTTCACATATTTATGGCCCCATTGGCCTGTCTGTCGTATGGGCGGGGTCGCACCTTGGAACATCGTAACACGGCGGCGTTCTGAATGTTGCAATTTAAAAACGTTTTGTGGTGGCGCGGGCGTCAGAATAACCCCGTCTTCAGATCGCGGGTCACGGCGACGGGCTTGTAGAGGAAGCGGACTCCGCGATTGGCGGCCGGCGTGTTCTGCGAATTATCCGCCGGCGCCGGCTTTCAAAGTGCAAACTCAGCCGTGAATATTGCCCCGGCGATAATACCCGGGGATCGGTGCGGCGCGGTGCGATCCGATATACTTTGCGGTTTTATTGCCGGATGCATAATCTCTTATTTACGCGCCCGCCGAGGCGTGACCTCCACAGGTCGCTGCTCTCTGACTGACGGGCCGCGCCGCTGCATTCTGGGTAGGAACCCCGCCCGCCTCCTCGCCTGGCTCCTAACGTTCCGAGCTGGTCGGACACGCGGCGCGTTACGAGGCGCGATGACGGGGTCGGCGCAGCACGGCGGCGCATGACGGCCAAGACAAACGCGAGGGGGTGGGGTGGGGTATCTCTGCGGCGTTGCGCGAGTGAGATCCCCGGTTGTTTAGATGTAGAACGTTTGGAAATGGGTTGGCGTCCGCCCGTCGCGGCGGTCCGTGAGGTTCCACGCTCGGAACCCGGCGGCGCGCGCTATCTGACCTCTGGCGTCGCGGCTAATCCGGCTCAGCCTCGCCTAATGATGCCACTTGTGCCGCGCCCGACTTCATAAATCGCATCCCATTAAAATGCAAATCCACCCTCCTCCGCCTGGAGTGCCACACAAAACCTCGCCGGTTCCTCCATCGCCCCCTCGCCTCATCCTCCTCCTACCCCACCGTCTCTCTCTCTCTCTCTCTCTCTTTTCCGTGAGGAACAAATACCCCCCCCTCCCTCGGCCCCCTCTTCATCTCCTGATAACTGATGCTCTGATTATCATTCCGCTGCCACATTGCAAATGAAATAAGGCCCGAATGGAGAAGGGGAGGGTGGACGAGGCAAAGGAGGAGGAGGAGGCAAAGAAAAAAAAAAAAAAAAAAAAGGTGGGGGGGCGGGGGGCGCTATTTCATTTTCGTACCTTTTTTTTTTTTTTTTTTGTCAGGAAATGAACAAATGGTTATCAACGTAACGAGGAGGGGATCTACGTTATCACGCCGGCTCGTCGCCGTTCTCCTCCTTCTGTTGCCGCGTCCGCGGGAAATGAATCCCCCCCCCCCACCGTCGTTGCCGCCGCCTCCCCTTCCTCCCGTCGGGGGCCATTCTGCTCCGCAAGATGAGGCTTAAAAATATCATATAGTGTATGAGCTTATACAACACTTGACATTCAATAGAGCGGTTTTCATTTCGTGACGACTGTAAGCGCCCGCCGTACCCTTTATTTATTTATTTCAGGGTTTTTTTTTTTCCCCGCATTGTCTGCACACCAAACCTTGCCGTCACGTTTCGCCAACAAATGAGAGGCACGCGTTATTCATGTCCAGATGTTTGTTGGTGTCTGATAACCGACTCGGTTCTATTGTTGGCGTAGGACATGGGTTGGACCGGTTTGTTGCGGCGCTTCGATTGTTCGGACAGTTTTCCGCGCCGTAACACCGTTCCTGAAGCAACGCGCGGCCGTAACCACCCGACGATGTAACTTACCGTCGGCATTCTTGCTTGAAAGACTTGTCGTCTTGTAGAAACCCACATGGCATGGGGAGGACATGCGAACAAGTTTTCTGGTTGGTCCAGCCGTTGCCGTTATTGCAATTCCAAATATCTGTAAAATCGATCCACCGGGTTCGAGTGTCTGTGGGTATTTGTGATGTCAGAGCCCGATGTAGTGGGTCCTTCTACGGACGTAATGCGGGCTGTTTTAAATTTTATGTAGTTTATTGCCATATATGGCAATCACACTTATAATAATGATCAAAAAAAAATTTAACCGTTGACTCTACGTTACTCTTTAACTGTGGAAGCTACAATAACGGAATCTCTGGAGTCGGAGGCTGGTCTTGTGAACTCTTTGTTCACTCCTGATCTGATTTTAAAGCTGGCTTAGTAAATTTTTGTTGGGAAAAATAATTTTTTTAACGTACAGTGACTCAGTTTTTCCGAGCTACTAACGCGATGGCGACAGTGGCAAGAAAATAACTCTGTTCTGTTGTTTTTGTTTTTTTTGTGGTTTCTTTGACCCTGATGTCCGGTGCATCTCCAGTTTTGACTTTAGTAGAACGTTGCTATTAAACTTAAAGACCAATTTTTTCAAAATTGCCTCGTGTTTTTTTTTTTTTTTTTTTTTAATTATTCGTCTAGAAAACTGAAACAACGCAAATTCGCAGGTTCTCTGAAACGTCCCGGAGAACGCGACGCACCCGAAAAACGTGCCGTAATTCCCAAAAGGTGACGGTCTGCGGTGCAATCCTCACCAATCATAAGTGCGAATAAATCGTTCTACGTTGGAAATAAAACGTCGGTTGTTTCGACGTTGAAATGTTATTTGATTTTATAATTTTTTTTGTTTCCGTGCGCTCGTGACCGTTTGCATTCTAAAGAAGATGTCGGCCGTGGCGCTGACGAGGCGCTTTCTTTTTACCGTCTCCTGGCCCTCGCTGATAAGCGGCGTGTTGGGATGACACGTCAAATCCGGAAGATGTATTGGCGAGCCGTGCGGCATTGTGTGGACGTTCTGGAAGCGTTGTACCGCCCGATTCTCTCCAGCTGTCACCGGCGGCCTGGACGCGAGGAAGAGGGATGAGGAAAGGATGGTGGGAAAGTGGACGAGTTAGACGCAGGACAAAACAACAGCGTGGGCCGGCGTGGGCCGTTCCACTAAGGGTCAAGGGTCGAGCGTGACGCCGCTGATGATGATGGATTTATTGCGTTGTTCGGGTGGGAGCTCGATCTCGGGTTCTTCACAAAAGAACAAGAGTGCGCACTTCATCACATACACGCCAAAAGTATCGGGACGGAACCAGAGTTCCACGCTGCAGGGTTTGTGGAACCCGTTAAGTCAGGTTTCTTTAGCTTGAAGTGCAATATATATTTTTAATTTAACATGTATAACGTACTTTGGGCGGCAGGGTGGCTTAGTGGTTTAGCATGTTCTTCCCTCAGTGCTGGGGATTCCTGGTTCGAATCCCCATCTGGGTGGAGTTTCCATGTTCTCCCCGTGTCCATGTGGGTTTCCTTTGGGTTCTCCGGTTTCCTCCCACAGTCCAAAAATTGAATCCTCCAAATTGAATCCTCCAAATTGCCCCATATAGAGTGTGTGTGAGTGTGTGCCCAGTGATGGATTGTTGGGGAAACCCCGCCCCCCTGCGACCCTTGTATATGTGTGTATGTAATATATATATATACATACTTTACATTGCCAGTTTAGTGTATTAACCGGGTTTGGTTTTAATAAAAACAATATTACAATTTATAAGCGCCTTTCAAAACACTGAAGCTCACTTTACAAAATTTGAATAAATATAAACAAAAATAAATCAATACATAAATTAACTTAATTATTAGGACATTGTCCACATACTTTAGGCTCGTTATCATCCTTCAAATATCAGGTTAACAGCCCACCAGACAATGAACCCTGCCGAAGCCAAAGGACCGGGCGTGGCACCGTCCTCCTGCGCCTGTCTGTTTGTCACCTTGGCTCTTCCTCGCATCGCGCCGTGCCCAGCACCCACCGAGACGACAAAAGGCGAGTCGGTGCCAAGCCGGTGCCCACGCCGCGACCTAATAAACCCGGCCGCCATGCGTCGCGACCTGCATGCGAGCGCGGGGCTCAGACAGATTGGCAGAGCAGCGGTGGGTCTTGATGGAGCTGATATTCGAACGACAGACGCCTCTGCGGTGGGTGTGCCCGCAGACGTGCCAACTAGCGTTCAGCGCCACGAGGGCGCCGCCGAGCCGCGGATCTGTGAGGACGCTCGAGGAAGATTTGCCATTTTAGATTTTTTAAACTTAGTTTGTTTATTTTGTGTTTTTTACAATCGTACGTTGTCGCTTTAAAGCGTTACACGCCTCGAACCCCCAAAGAGCTAGCTGAGCGACAGCGGCAAGGAAAAAACTCTTATGTTGTTTTTATGTAGAAAGAAATCCTTGTGAGGACCGAGGCTCAGCCGGGCGACTCGTACCCATGTGTAGTGATCATGTGACACATATTTACCAATTACACAACCCGCTGTGCCGCAGTGCTCCGGCAGACGCAATATTGTAACAACGTTAATTATGCTTTGAATGAGGGCGGCATGGTGGTTTAGCATGTTCTCCTCTCAGCGCTGGGGATTCCTGGATCATATCCCGATCTGGGTGGAGTTCTCCCCGTGTCCGTGTGGGTTTCCTCCTGGTTCTCCGGTTTCCTCCCACAGTCCAAACACATGGATTCAAGGTAGACTGATTTCTCCAAATTGCCCCATATGGAGTATGTTTGTGGGAGTGAGTGTGTGCCCAGCGATATTTTGCCCACTGTCCTGGGTGTATCCGCCCAGTGCCCGAAACGTTCTCCCCCGGATGGGCAAGGGGAACCCCAGCCTGGTTAGGAAGGGCAACTGGCGTCAAACACTACAGCAAGTATAAAATGAATAAATATATAAATATATATATGGTGGCTTAGTGGTTGGCATGTTCTCCTCTCAGCACTAGGGATTCCTGGTACGAATCCCCATATGGGTGGAGTTTCATGTTCTCCCCGTGTCTGCGTGGGTTTCCTCCGGGTTCTCCGGTTTCCTCCCACAGTCCAAAAACATGGATCAAGTCAATTGAGCTCTCCAAATTGCCCCATATAGAGTGTGTGAGTGTGTCCCAGCGATGGATTGGCGCCCTGTCCTGGGTGTATCTGCCCAGCGCCCGAAACGACCCTATGACCCTAATAGAGGATAAAGCGGAAGATAATGACTGGATGGATGTGTGTCTGTGTGTGTGTATAAATATATATAATGTACTTTACGTTGCCACTTTAGTTTATTAGCTGGGTTTGGTTTTAATAATAATAATACTATTTTATTTTAAGTCTCACTCTCGGGTTCCTCACAGGGTTCTAACACTTTTAAAAGTTTTATTATTTTTTTAATTATGTATACCCCAACACAAGGGCCATCCCCATACTGATGTCATATACAAGGACTTTATTTTAATCTTCTACCAAAAGTCCTGGAAAAAAGTTTAAAAAGCTAAAAACTGCACGGCGGAATGAAGGTCCTTTCAGTCACATGGTGTATTAAGCGTGAAGTTGGCACTTTTTTGCGTCTGGGAGCTCATCATGCATTCGGCAGGAGGTCTGGGCATTGTGTGCTTCCCTCTTTTCATGGCGTCAGATTTCGATAGTGCCGCAGTTCAGGTGCATTAGGATTTCACATAATGTTCTTTGGCATTAATTAAAGTAATTATGAGACCATGGAGGGCAGCGATAACCAGGGAGATAAGGCTGCATTATGTCATGGTTTTGCTTTTATCAAAAGGAACATAATTTCCCCTCTAATTTGAATTAATTGGAATTAATCGTATGCTACGCCAGCCTCAATACGGGCGAGTAATCTTTGCCCCGAGAAAGGGGAGCGAGATAAAGCCGACCCTTCTCTTTATTCGGGTTAATTACGTTTCGTTTCCGTATTTATTTCATTATTTCCAACTTTTTTTTAAAAAACGTCTCCTCCTGAAAATAAGAGCCGCTGAAACGGGATGGGTTGAGGGCTGACACACGAGAAGAAGAAGAAAAAAAAAAGCCTTAAAATATTATTTAAACACCACCACCCACCACCCACCCCACCCACCCCACACACCCCGTCTGCGGGCCAGAATAAGTGAACTGTCAGCAAATTCCGTGGCAAAAATTAATTATTCCAGCTTGATAAACCTTTTCATCTACTTGACTCCGTCTGCAGAAAAGCCAATTAATAATGTCAAACCTGCTCTCTCTGCTGGGACGGCCTCGCGCTTAATGAGTGTATTTACTCCGCGGGCCGAATAAAGTGAGCGGAGAGGCGAAACTTTGTCCCGATCGCGGCGCACCTGTCAGACGAGGACGCTGGCTGTCACGGCCCGGAGGAGGCTGAGTCTTTTCTTTATTTATTTTTCCCCTTCGTCAAATGTATTTTAGTCCTGAATTAATTAACACTGTGAGCCTGTGAGAAGGTCACGTAATTGCGGAGGTGAAGGCCCACGGAACGGCCGGTCTCCCTGCACCCTGCACTTCCGCAATTAAGAATTCTAATGGTGACTTTCCTAAAAAAATATATATATATATTTTTATATATATATATATATATATATATATATATATATATATATATATATATATATATATATATTTTTTTTTTTTTTCACCCATTATCTACTAGGGTCGTGGGGGGGGTTCCCCATGCCCATCCAGGGGAGAACGTTTCGGGCGCTGCGCAGATACACCCAGGACAGGGGGCAATTCATCACTGTGCACACACTCACTCCATATGGGGCAATCAGCTTAACTCATTTGACCTTGATCCATGTTTTTTGGACTGTGGGAGGAAACCCACGTGGAAATGGAGAGAACATGGAAACTCCACCCAGATTGGCATGGTGGTTTAGTGGTTTAGCATGTTCTCCTTTCAGCGCTGGGGATTCGCGGTTCGAATGCCCATCTGGGTGGAGTTTGCATGTACTCCCCATGTCCGTGTGGGTTTCCTCCGGGTTCTCCGGTTTCCTCCCACAGTCCAAAAACATGGTTCAAGGTCAATTGAATCCCCCCCCCCCCCCCCGAAGTTACACCTTGACCAAAAACACCAACGGGCTAAGTGGTTTAGCATGTTCTCCTCTCAGCGCTGGTGGTTTCCAGTTCGAATCCCAATCTGGGTCGAGTTCCCATGTTCTCCCCGTGTCCGTGTGGATTCAAAAAACATGGATCAAGGTCAATTGAATGCTCCAAATTGCCCCATATAAAGTGTGTCTGTTTGAGTGACTGTGTGCCCAGCAATAGATTGCCCCTTGTTCTGGGTGTTTTTGCCCAGCGCCCGAAACGTCCTCCCATGGATGGCCATGGGAAACGCCCCCCCCCCCCCGCCTTCCCGCCGATATCATTTTTCTGATATCGGTATCGTGATTGCCCCATTTGCAACTATGAACTATTAAACGCCTCCACCTCTCTGAGCAGGTTTTGTAATGTAAGGTCTGTGGGATGAGCCATAGGAACCCCCCCCCCCCGACATAACAGAACAGAAGAGGGATTTCAATCCTATCCCGGTACTTTGGCCCTAACGTTCTATATGCAGGCCCGGGACCTTCGCGTGAGCTTCTTGATTTTTGAGGGATTTACTCCTATCCCGGTACTTTGGCGTGAGGCCCTGGCGATGTGGGGCTGGTGATGCTCGCACTTCGGGGACAGATCAGAGCGTGGGATCGTCCGCCGCGGCGCTGCAGCTGATTTAGATGTCATTATAAAAAGCAGTATACACTTACTGCATGAGCTTTTCATTTCCTGCGCCTGGAGGTCGTCCAGCGGCGCCCTCTCATGGCTGAAGGAATGCTCGTTCGTCGCCACACGCGTCCACTCGGGAATTAAGTGGCGAAATGAAAATAAACTCGCATTTTTTGGCTTTCGGTCTTTCCGGCTCGGGTGCCGTCCCTCGCTCCCGGCGGGGCCGTCCGATTGGCCGACGCCTCCCCGGCGGGGACCGGGGGACCGGGACGCGTCCTCTCCAACGTGGCGTCCGCGACCGGGGGGTTGCCCGGCGTGCCGGTGGAGGATGCGGCTGGTCTCTCGCCTCGCGAGAAGAATGTGCGAATCGGGGAACATGTGGAAGCCTCCATCACGCCGCTACCACAATTGGCATCTGCGGCTCTTCTGAGGTTTTCCTGCGCTCCCTCCGCGCCCGGGTTTGGGACGGCGCAGCCTCAAGGAGGAATGCTCGCCTGAGGACGGCTCTGCTACGTAAACAACTTAATGTGATTTAGCCCGGGACGAGAAACGGGACGGCGGGGACACGGCGAACCCTCCACCTCGGCGCCTGGCGTTCCGGAGTTAGAACCGATACGCGGACGGAACGTCGGCCTATTTCAGTTTACGGAGTCGTTACCTGGCGGCCGTTTTCGAGAAGGACGCGTTCGTAAGGTACGGTCCATGGGATGTTGCATAGGAACATTAATGAGGTCACGCAGTGATGCTGGGGTTCAAACCCTCCCAGCCGGGACAGAACAGAACCTTAATGCAGAGTTAGATGTTTTTAACCTGATCTTAATGCTGATTAGGTCCTATCCCAGTACTTTCGCCCTAAAGGTTTATACAAAGGTCCGGGACGTGTGAGGTTCTGGCGATTTGGAAATTTGGTTCCACCAAAGATGCAGCAACTTCTGAGGACCGCTCGCACTCACCGGCGCCCGTCGTCATTGTTGTTGATTTGAAGAACCTCGTTCCCGTCATAACAGGAGCCGCGACGTACCTCGCAGAACCCAGGCCTGAGGACGGCTCTGCTACGTAAACAAGTGAATGAGATTTAGCAGGGGGACGAAAACGGGAACGTCGGCGGGACGCTGCGAACTCGGCGCCCGCCGTTCAGGAGTTGGATGCCCGTCACGGACCCGTCTCACGGGACTTTGTTTTAGGCGCTTCATCCTATTTTCAGAACTCACGTTCTCCGGCTTGTGAATTGAGACGTACCCAGAACGTCCTCTTCTGACAAGATGATCATCACCAGATGATGCTGTTCTTCAGAGTGAGTCGTCGTAAACGTATTCGGGTCGGGTGGTTCTAACGTCTTCTGGGCGGAGTTTGTCTCAAAGATAAGTTCCGGTCCACTTTGGTACTTCATAGTGGACGTAAAGTTTTTTTTTTTCGTCCTCATCACGGTTGCCATAGACCTTGGTGTAGACCTCCTGTCCTGGCATTCGCTTTCAGGATTTTCCTTTAGACTGCAATTCCGCTTTATCCTCTACTAGGGTTGTGGGGGGGGGGGTGTGACACTCACTCACACACACACACTCTATATGGGGCAATTTGGAGAACTCAATTGAATGAAATCCATGTTTTTTGGACTGTGGGAGGAAACCGGAGAACCCGGAGGAAACCCACGCGGACACGAGGAGAACATGCAAACTCCACCCAGTTTGGGATTCGAAACGGGAATCCCCAGCGCTGAGAGGAGAACATGCTAAACCACTAACCAACATGCCAACGCGCTAACCACTACGCCACATGCTGCCCATTTCATAATATATATATATATATATAATATATAATTATGGCTTCGATTTCGGTTCGAGTCCCCAATCTGGGTGGAGTTTCTATGTTCTCCCCGTGTCCACGTGGGTTTCCTCCGGGTTCTCCGCTTTCCTCCCACAGTCCAAAAAGTTCTCCAAATTGCCCCAAATAGAGTGTGTCTGTGTGAGTGAGTGTGTGCCGAGCGACAGATTGCCCCCCCCCCCCCCCGTCCTGGGCATGGGAAACCGGGGAACCCCCCCCCCCCCGCGACCCTACCTGGCCAGTCAGGAAGGGCAACCAGTGTCAAACACTAGGCCAAGTCTAAAATATATATATATATATATATATATAAAATGTTCTTTACGTTGCCGAGATAGCGGAAGATAATGGATGGATGGAAAATTATAAATACCAGGGGCCCCTGAGCGACTGGGGGTCCTTACTGTTAAACTTCATTCTCTTCAATAATAGTCCTTCCCTCCAGCTATTCAGCAGCATAAGGAGAACATACCAAATTCCAGACAGTTTAATATCTGACCTTTTGTTGTTGATCTGCCTGCGTTCTGAATGAATTAAAAATAATTGGAATTTCGAAAGCGCCGTTTGTTCGTCGGAGCCCAAACGCTGTCCGCATCCAGAGCCTCCATTTCGAACACGCTAAACTAACAATGAGCCCTCGTCTTATTTATTGCGATTTAAACGGCTCCACATGTGGACCTCCTCTTGTCCCTCAGGACCGATGTACGCCTCGTCTGACTGGAAGTCCCTGTTTATAACCTCAAAAGACTCGGAGCACGTGGGAAAAAAGGTCCGGACCGTAACTCAAGCCGACAGAGATCTTCAAAAACACAAACCCGAAATGAATGTTCACTGCGTTCCGCGAAAAATAACAAGGCGCGCTGCTGGCGCTGGGCTCTGCGAGGTATGTCGCGGCTCCTGTTATGACGGGAACGAGGTTCTTCAAATTAACAACAACGACGGGGACGGGGGACGAGGGGGGACGAGGGGGGTGGGGGTGGGGGGCGCCAGCGAGTGCGAGGTCCTCAGAAGCTCGTGTGCGATTCCGCTGGCGATGCATCTTTGATGGAACTGAATGCGTGAGCATCGCGAGGTCCACATCGCCAGAACCTCACACGTCCCGGACCTATTTAAAACACTAGGATGAAAGTACCGGGATAGGACCTCATCATCGTTAAGATCAGGTGGTTCTTTAAATCCTTTAAACATCAACAATTTAGAAAAAGGTTCTCTTTGGTTCTGTCATGGCTGGGGGGGGGGGGGGTGTGACCTCACACGTCCCAGTCCTTGGTTGAAAACTTTAGACTAATAGACCTCGTCATCATTAAGATGGGGGCAATCAGTCTCTGTAGATGTAACTTATGTGTTTTTAACACGATGGAGTGTTGTCTTTTAAGGGGGTATGGGGGGGGGGGGCTTCCATCCAGGGGAGAACGTACCAGGTGCTGGGCAGATACACCCAGGACAGGGCGCCAATCTATGACTGGGCACACACGCACTCACACAGACACATACCGTATATAGGGGCAATTAAGAACATCCAATTCCATGTTTTTGGCCTGTGGGAAGAAAATTCGAGAACACTGGGGAGGGGGACCCATGTGGACACGCAGATACGCCCAGGACAGGACGCCAGTCTATCACTGGGCACACACTCACTCACACACACACAAATAAATACTATATGGGGCAATTTAGAACATCCAATTCCATGTTTTCGGACTGTGGGAGGAAACTGGAGAACCCTGAGGAAACCCATGCGGACACGGGGGAACATGCAAACTCCACCCAGATTGGCATTCGAACCGGGAATCCCATCGCAGGTCGCGGGGGGAGTGGGGGGGGGGTTTGGGAGTTATGTCGCGGCTCCTGTTATGACCGGAACGAGGTTATTTAAATCAACGGGGACGGGGGGACAGGGGGACAGGAGACGCCATCGTCCCAAATCACAAACCCGATGGCTTCATTCGTCCTGCGAGCTGAGACGCCCCGGGCTTCGAACCGCCACCGGTCCAGATGATCGGCCACGTTTGCACATTGCAGGTGCCGCCCGGAGGTCAAAGGTCACGGCTCAGGCACATGACTCACGCGCTCCCCCGGCGGGCTGCGGCGTTCCCATGAGAGAGAGAGAGCGAGCGAGAGAGCACCTGTTCTGCATGTGGGAGGTAGGAAAAGCAGGACGGCCCGTGGGACACGTCCTCGACGCGGGGAAGTTGAATTCTGGGAATTCCGATGCGTGATGATGATGTATGGCGGCGCGGCGGACAGGGCACCTTGCGCGCTGCACCTGTAGCCACGACTCGGGTTTCCAGAGAGGCGCAGGGGAGCGGAGGAATGCCCGCGGGGGCCTCTGAAGTCGGCCCACACCGGTGGACAGCGGCAGATGGGTCACTCGGGCCTGGCTTAAATTAGACACACACACACACACACACACACAGCGGCATGCGGGTAGCACTTATAGCCGTGTATATTTGCATACACTTTACGGCACTTGGTCGGCCACCTGCTCACGCGTCGGGAGTCGCAGGTGAAGTGCGCTGGAACACTCGCAAATGCACCCCGTGGCCCAGCAGGGGGCACCAATGAAGGTAATGAGGTCAACAGGGCCACTTTTCGGGGTTTGCTCGGGGAATTCCTTTCCTCCTCATGCCCATTTAAATTTTTTGAAGCTATAGAAAGACAGACGCTAATAATAATAATAATAATAGTAATAATAATATATAATATAATAACAATATAATAAATATGCAGGGCGGCACGGTGGCTTAGTGGTTTAGCATGTTCTCCTCTCAGCGCTAGGGATTCCCGGTTCAAATCCCCATCTGGGTGGAGTTTCCATGTTCTCCCCGTGTCCGCGTGGGTTTCCTCCGGGTTCTCCGGTTTCCTCCCACAGTTCAAAAACATGGATCAAGTTAATTGAATTCTACAAAATTGCCCCATATAGAGTGTGTCTGTGTGAGTGAGTGTGTGCCCACCAATGGATTGGCGCCCTGTCCTGGGTCTATCTGCCCAGTGCCCGAGATGTTTTCCCCTGGATGGGCATGGGGAACCCCACCGCGACCCTAATAGAGGATAAGGAGATAATGAATGAATGAATGAATATGCAATATTTAATAATATAATTTAAATACATAATAGAAATCCTTACGATACCTCAAAGGAAGCTCCATTTTGGTTTGCCGTACCTCAGTATGTATTAAATTGTCATATGGATGGTAGACGCCTATTTACACGGCACATACAAACACTCCCGTCCACCGGGGGCGCAACTTCCGAATGTGTGTGCAAGCTGCATTTAAATCAAGGTGGCCCCTACAGAAACAGCTACAAGGTGGATTCGACGTGACGGGCTTTGCGTTTTACGTGATGCCGATGCAGTGGGCGTGGCTATATTTGGCGGCTTTCTAGTTTTTAATTTTTTAAATTGGAATTGGGAGGCTGCAACAGCAACACACCTCCGTATGTATTAAATTGTCGTATGAATGGTAGACACATATTTACACTTCAGATACAACCACTCCCATCCACCAGGGGGCGCAACGTCCAAAAGTGTGCGCAAGCTAGATGTAAATCACGGCGCCCCCTACAGGAACAGCTACAAGACGTGGATTCGACATGACGGGCTTTGCGTTTTAACGTCCAAACGTTGATGTTGCTGCGGTGGGCGTGGCTGCATGCTAAATTTGCCGCGCCGTAATTTTATTTTTTTATTGGAATTGGGAGTCGCGTATAATTTAGGGGTTGGAATTGTTTTTATTGTCCGAGCGGAATTAACTAACATTACAAATTCATGAGCAGGCGCTCGCGGGCAAACGCACGTCGCCAGTCAGGAGTCTGACGGCGAAAGGGAGAAAATTCCAGCGTTGGCCTCGGGAGGCAACCTAATTAAATTATAATCAGCACGGATTAATTAATCTATAATATTTATTCCTCTGTTTCAGGGAGGAGGCAGCGCAATAAAGCCGTTTTTTTTTTTTTTTTTTTCTTTTTTTTTGCTCATCGCGCGCCAACATTGTCTTAATAAAAAAAACACCGCGTCGCGCTCAACAAGGCCCCCTCGACGCCGCAGCCAGAAGGTTATTGCTGATACGGTGCCGGCTGAAAGCAGTTATCACGCGCAACAAATAATTAAGGCGGCCGATAATACGGAAATTAACATCGGCTTTGTGCGCGTTTGTTTTATTTGCGCGGGGCCGCCTCATTGTGACTGAGGCTCTTGGGTGAGAACCGGGGAATAAATTACGTGGAGGAGTCGCCAAGAAAAGACGTACTCATTAGGGCGGCTGATAAGGGGACGCCGAAAGCCGAGACGAGCTCGAGGGGAACCCGCAGAACGGCGGCGTTTACGCCCCGACGCCAACCGCATGGCCTTTGATTCACAGAGTTCAATATCCTGTTGACTGCATGTGGTTGGCATGTTCTCCTCTCAGCGCTGGGTATTCCTGGTTCGAATCCCAACCTGGGTGAAGTTTGCATGTTCTCCCCATGTCCACGTGGGTTTCATCTGGGTTCCACAGTCCAAAAAACATGGATCAAGGTCAATTGAGTTCTCCAAATTGCCCCACATAAAGTGTGTGTGTGAGTGAGTGTGTGCCCAGTGATAGATTGGCACCCTGTCCTGGGTGTATCTGTCCGGCGCCCGAAAGGTTCTCCCCTGGATGGGCATGGGGAACACCCCCCACGACCCTATTAGAGGATACATTGGAAGGTAATGGATGGAATGAATATCCTGTTTTCACACAGGGGGCGCCGTGGTGAAGTGCGGCTTCAGGGTCAACATGTGATCTCTGACTCACGCCCCCTACAGTCCCGCCCCCATCTTTTTTTTTCTTTTTTTTTTTAACTATTATTAATTTTTTTTAGGAACTTGCGCCTCTCGTTTGACCTCGTTTGATTGGCACGACTGCTGCTCGCGCCGGGGGGAAGCGCCACGGCCTTACAAGTTTCGGAAATGCCAGTGACAGCGCATTGTCCCCTCCACAAAGACGGCGGACCAGATTTGGAAGGGGGTACCGGGAACAATGGCGCTGGGAGAGACATGGATGAGCGCCCGCTGCCTCTTTCATGTTCCGGAACGTCTAGACACGACTTTTCTGCCCCGAGGGGGGGCTTTTATTTTGCCAAACGAATGAATTACGAAAACGATGTTGCGTCCTTCGTGGACGGTTTGTGCGTACAGCGTTTCAACACGGGTCCCAGCACAGAACCGACGTTCTGTACACAGAGCATTAATGTACCGTTATGTACTCTAAAACTTGCACGGGCTCATTGTTGAGCCTTGTGGTATACCCGCCGCGCAGCGACTTTCCTCTTTCTTAAAAAGAGACGGGCACGAAGGACAATTCCTATTCAGATAAACAGGTCCTCACCAACGTCCAAGCGTCCTACCCAGAATGCCCAATCGGGGGGGGGGGGGGGGGGGGGGGGGGGGGGGGGGGGGGGGGGGGGGGGGGGGGGGGGGGGGGGGGGGGGGGGGGGGGGGGGGGGGGGGGGGGGGGGGGGGGCCCGGCCCGGAATTCCGCCCCCCCCCCCCCGCTAAGTCGTAGAGGCTGCACCCCCGCTGGGCCGTAAATCACACAGCAACTGCGCCGGCGTTGATGCCACCCACTGCGCCGTCGCAGCATGTGGAGAATGGGCATGTCGCATGCCAGTGGGGCTGGAACTCAATAGGCCTATATATTTGAACCCCCCCCCACCCCCAGACACCCCCACCCCACCCACACTCCCCCCTTTCCTCTCTCAGCGGGCCAGCTGGGAGAGTAAATGCATGTGTATATGAGGGTGAGACTGGAGGGTGTCCTGGTCGACGCCCCTGCCGTGGGGACGGGCCGGCGTTCTACCTCTGTAATCTGATCACGTCACCATAATCTCTGTATTGTTTAAATAGCGGCTACGTAGCAACGGCGGCGGAATTTGGGTAGATTTTATTTTTGATTTGCTGGACTTTGACCTGAACTCGGTTTTTGACTCCTGTACGCACTCGGAGTGTTCCGCAGGAGAACGACGGCCTGTTGTACGTTGACGGTGTCTCTTTGTTGCTTTCTTGGGGTGTAATACTTGCCGCTGGGGCACTCAGGTACTTTTATTTGCTGCTAGGAGACAATTTTTGGCCCCGGGAGGTATGTTGGTGTGACTTTCCGAAGCTCCTATTGGACTCAAGGGTCCAAGGGTTAGTCCAGATCCTGGATACGTAACGTCAACGGTACCATTTATCCATCCATTATCTCCTCTACTAAGGTTCCCCATGCCCATCCAGGGGAAAACGTTTCAGGCGCTGGGCAGATACACCCAGGACAGGGGGGCAATCTATTGAATATTAATTGGACTGGCAGTCCTGCAGGATGCCCTTAATGGACCCACATAAAGTCAGTTGTTAGTTTTTCCATTTGTTTAATATCTGGACATGTCTGTCCTACACTGTTGTTGTGACCGCTTAAGGAGGACAAGTCCCCCACTGATTCTTGGTCCTCCCAAGGTTTCTTCCTTAAATAACAACATGAAAGGGAGTTTTTTCTTGCCACTGTCGCTTCGGCTCGCTTTTTGGGGGTTTAAAGGCTTTTCATTCTGTAAAGCTGCTTTGTGACGACGTTCTGTTGTAAGAAGCGCGACAGAAATAAATAACTTGAACTCGAACTTACCAATCTATCACTGGAAACACACAAACACACTCCATATGACAAAGTGACTTTTATTTATACGATTTATACGTCACCGTAATCTCTGTATTGTTTGAATAGCGACGGGAGGTAGGCGACGGAACTTGAGTGAATTTGGGTCGATTTTTTAAAAAATAATAAAAAACTGCTGGACTTGTACTAAAAACAAACTTTGCCCTGCACTCGGTTTTTGATTCCGTACACACTCGGAGTGTTCCTCCGGTTGGCCTCGCATTTAGCTCTGGGACTTTGAAAGCCGGCGTTGCCGTCGTGCGTCAGTGCAACAATGCCTCTCCGTCCTGGGTTCCTGTTCGGATCAGTTCACGCCTTTCAGCGGTGCCATTAGCATAAGAAAGTCCCGGGTCCTGCCTGGAGTCGCGACGGACACCCAGCTGTCCATTCAGTCCGATTCCGTCGCCTTCTCTCCGGCGGCCTCCGCCAGAATCAATCACCTTCACCCGGCCCTCCCGGATTCGCATTGTGACTCCCTCGGTGCCTTGCTCCCGCCCCCTGTTCTTCTCCCCCCCCCCCCTCCCCGGTTCTCCAGTCTGCGCTCATCTGCCCGTCCTCCCAACCTTCGGTAGCTCCACGACGTCCCCGGTGCGGACCCCCCCACCCCCACCCCGCCAGGCCATGTGACTGCAGCCGCCATCCGTCAGCAACTGACAGGCTCTTCGAGTGCTGATTTATCTAATTAGCAATCAATTAGCTTGTTACAACTGGATGCAATTACCTTTTTACAGAGAGGGCAGCTGGTGGAGGTAATAAATCGCCGGTAAGTGTCACCCCTCTGTCGTGCGCCGCCTTCCGCCACCCCCCCCCCCCCCCCCTCCACAAGAGGGTCGGACAGAATTACAGGGCCGCCGCTGAAACGCAAACACTGTCTCCAGGGACTACTTGGCCCCCCTTCCTACTAATGTGCCTAAATCCCACTTTAATGAATATTGGACGGCTGAAAAGAAAGGGAAAGATGGGAGGCTCCGCCGTAATAAGGCCAGATTTCCGCCTGTTCTAATCCTCTACAAAAGGCAGGGTTGTTCTACAGCTGCCCCACACGCCGAGGTGCGCGAGGGGTCAGCGAATAATTTTCTGCATGGTTTGAAGCCATTAAAAGTGACCGGTGGCCCTTCTCCTTTTCTAAAACGTGACCTTTTCGCTGCCTGAGCTCCTTAAATGGCGATCGAACGGTTCCCTTTGAAGACCTGCAGTTCCCTGTAGGCAGGTGGTACCACAGGCCTGGGATCAGCCGGATTGGGGATTCTTATAGATCATGGTACCGTGTGGTAGCCCAATGGTTCGGGTGTTGGGCTGTCAATCTGAAAGTTCTGGGTTCCAATCCCAAGACCACTTACCAAGTTACCAAGTGGGTCCTTGGGCAAGACCCTCAACCCTCATTGCCAAATCTCCAGGACTACCGTCTTGTTCTCAATAGCGTCCTTCATTCGTCTGCGCTCTGGTCTCAGCCGTTAAACGTCCTGCCCCAGGATGTGCAAATCAGGGCAAGAGCTGAGTAACATGGAAACGGTTTGGATGTGTATGGATGTTAAAGAATGTAGACCTTTTTTTGGATGATCATGTGACCTGAACTTCAAAGACAGCCTCGTGTCCTATTCCAACGTGATGTTCCGTCATAACGCTGACTATACAGATGGAGCCATGTGACCTCACTGGACCGGTTCCCATCCTGAATCAGGACCTCGGTGTCACAAAGGAACGTCGGCTTCCAGAACCCCACCTCCAAACGACTGAATCACTTCCATTCTGCGTCCCGCCGCTGTTCCGCAGAACAGTCATCGGGGAGCCGTTTGGAACGTTGCGCGGCATCGCCCCCTCTTTGCTCGTTGTCGTTACGACGCGTTCCCAGCACAAAGCCAAGGACTTGTAAAAGCCAGCAGATCAAAGGCTCCCCAAAACCCTTCTGAAATATAATAAAGTATCAGGACGTACGGTGATTAACTCCGCGTACAAACAGCTCCATAATCCCGAAGATTTATGCCACGGAATCACGTTGACATTTTAATAACGGCCTGAACGTTGCCGGCGCAACGACTTCGTCTTTTTATCTGTATGATACGCTTTAAGTATTTTATTTATTTGTTTTTGTGCACTTTGATTTCTCTTCTGAACTCATCATCTTTGGTCCGTTATTCTTCTTTGGGCGCCCCCTGGAGGTTTTTCCAATGCCTGTCCAGGGGGGTGATTTCCCCCCTGCCAATCTAGGGGAGAATGGGGTGCTGGGCAGATACACCCAGGACAGGGCACCAGTCCATTGCTGGGCCCACACTCAACTCAGATCCATGTTTTCGGCCTGTGGGAGGAAACTGGAGAACCCAGAAGACTCCCACACGGACACGGGGAGAACATGGAAACTCCACCCAGATTGGGATTCCAATTCCTTGTTTTGGGCATCGCTCATCAGATCAGACCTGAAACAGGGTGTGGCAGCTTAGTTGTTTGGGTGTTGGGCTGTCAATCTGAAGGTTGTGGATTCAAATCCCAGGTCCACTAAAGTTACCAAGTGGGTCCTTGGGCAAGACCCTCAACCCTCGTTGCTCCTGGGGTACCAACCCTGTGCTCTGACCCTAGTCAAATTCTTACCAAACCCGGAAGAATCCCATATGGACACGGGGAGAACATGGAAACTCCACCTAGATTGGGATTCCAACCTGGATCTCCTTATTTTAATAGTTAAGTTCCTTGTTTTGGGCATCGCTACGTGGTAGCTTAGTGGTTCGGGTGTTGGGCTATCCATCTACAGGTTGTGGGTTCAAATCCCAGGTCCACTGAAGTTACCAAGTGGGTCCTTGGGTAGGACCCTCAACCCTCTTGCTCCATGGGTGCTCTGACCCCAACCAGGTTGGGACATTGGTACGTCGCCTTGGATACAGTGTGAGCTCAATGACCAAATGTGACCTGTTGGTCATAATTAAGGATTTAAATGTTCTCCTGTAATTTAATCCATTAAAACAAAGGAGGTTCTTCATTTGGAGGTGAAGTCAGGACCTTCAGAGTCAGTTCGTTCGTGTACCCATCAATCAGAATGGAAGGAACCCGCTGAGCTCCACTAATCCGGGCTCTGCGAACGTGTTCGGCTTTGGAATAAACCATTTTAAAATAAAGGAGGTTCCAGATCTCCAGTACGGGATTGACTGTCGCCGAATCCCAAAGCATGCGCCGCTCGAGCCTGGCTTAATCCTCCTCCCGGGGCTTAGCCGCGACAAGCCAATCGGACGGCGAGACCGAGGTAGCGCCGCTCGGAATATCTTTCACCTGCTGGCCATGCGCGGCATGACAACGGCGCACCTGAGGAGGCGAGGTTAATCCGATGCGCGGCGGTATTATGCGGGGGTCAAACTCCATATCGCGCCTTTTGCGTATCATTAATTTCCAAACCTGCGGCCCCGGGGTCCCTAGGCACACAATGACGCGCTACATTAGCTAAATGGCCGGCAGGCTGTAGTCCGTAATGAGATGAGTCGGCGGCGCGGCCGCTCGTTCATCATCCTGCTCGCTCCAATACAGGCCTTCTTTTATCTGGTCCCTCTCCTCGCTGATGTCATCACGGCCGACATTAATCAGCTGTCAGGGGAGCCGGGGACTCCCATAATGCCCTATTAGCGCCTCTGTGCCAAAATCATTAGCCACGAATAAATGGCCAGAGATTGGCCACGCCCCCCAAAACAACCCCCCCCCCCTGGAACGAGGGAACGGAACCGAGTGGACAAGCGCGTTACACCGTCGGTCCGAAGCGCTGGAGAAAATTAATAAATATATTAATCAAAACGAATAAATAAATAAGGGCGGCACGGTGGATGAGTGGTTTGGCATGTTCTCCTCTCAGCGCTGGGGATTCCCGGTTCCGATCCCGATCTGGGTGGAGTTTGCATGTTCTCCCCGTGTCCGCGTGGGTTTCCTCCGTGTCCTTCGGTTTCCACCCACCGTCCAAAAAACATGGATTCGAGGTCAAGGGAATTCTCCAAATTGCCCCATATAGAGTGTGTCTGTGTGAGTGAGTGCGTGTCCAGTGATAGATTGGTGTCCTGTCCTGGGTGTATCTGCCCAGCGCCCGAAACCTTCTCCCCTGGATGGGCACGGGGAACCCCCCCCCCCCCCACCACCGTACGACCCTAGTAGAGGATAAAGCAGAAGATAATAAAGAAATAAATGGAATTCTTTTTTTCGTCCCGGTCTCAAGGTTAAGCGTGTCATTTCCTGTCTTTTTAAAGGCATCGTTTAGGGGACAGTATCATGACTACGGATGAGATTCAAACCTCAGACGTGAGGGGTGTGGGGGGGGTGGTGGTGGTGGTGGGGTGGTCGCTTCCCATGGATCTCACAGAAGGATAAATAATTGTACATACTGTCAGATGTGTCCCCCCCGGGACGCCATAAACGCAGGGCCTATTAGGATTCCTGCCTCCCACTCTGAGCATCTATTTCAATAAGGTGGCCATATGTCACGGTCCTGCGGCGCACGCGGGCGCGCGCGCGCCACCAGCCGCGCCGATTACCAGAGTTAATGGGTGCCGCCGGTCCGTCGCAGAGCACAAGTGTCCTGAGGGTCAAGTATCACATTAATCAACCGTCACTCTGCCGACTCGTCCGCCACTCTCCTGCCCCGACCGCCTGCCTGTGACGCGTCCAGGTTGGTTGCCCCCCTCCCTCACCCCCCCCCCCCCCGCATGTATTTCAATTCCTCTTCCTGACAGACGAGGCCGTGCTCGTTAGGCGCTAATGAGCCCCGGACGTCGGAGGGCCTTTCAGAAGTTCAGAATCGGGTTCTGTGAGGGACACGCCTTTAATTGAATCCAATTTAATTTAATTTAGTAAGTGTAATGTTTTTAATTGGGCGGCACGGTGTCTTAGTGGGGGAGGTACCTCCTCCGCCTCCTCTTAGCGCTGCCGGGGTTCCAGGTTTGAATCCCGATTCCCATATGCGCCCGAGTTTTCAGGTTCTCCCCGTGTCCATTGTGGGTTTCCTCTGTGTGTGTGTCTGTGTGTGTGTCTGTGTGTGTCTCTGTGTGTGTGTCTGTGTGTGTCTCTGTGTGTGTCTCTGTGTGTGTCTCT
>JAFMOD010000181.1:461206-481806 GCA_019802435.1 Corydoras maculifer
ATGCGCGCTCCCTCATTCCTCCTGTTCTCCCCGCGTTCTCGCCGTTCTCTCTGGCCTGCAGTTTGGGGAACGTTTTTAGCCGGATCTAAATCGGACCGGACTGAACCGGGCCAGCGGGCTGACGGGGGGGTGCGGATTAAATATACTTTTCACTCAGGGAGGGGGAGGGAGGGGGGAGGAAGCGCCGTGTATAGTTTCGTCTCCATCCCACAATCATAGCCTGCGCAGTCCGCCGGGACGCCGCGCAGCCAAGCTCCGAACTCGCAGACAGATTACACCGCCGTCTGCGGCCTCGGAATAGACTGCACCGACACGCCGTCACCGACCAGCGCCGCGAGGGGGGGGTGCCATGGGGGGGCGTGAACCCGCCGGACTTACGTAACGTGAAACAACAAGATTTAAATATTACGTCAGAAAATCCGTGGCTTCGTGGTTGGCATGTTCTCCTCTCAGCGCTGGTTCGAATCCCAATCTGGGTGGAGTTTGCATGTCCTCCCTGTGTCCGCGTGGGTTTCCTCCGGTTTCCTCCCACAGTCCAAAAACATGGGTTCAAAGTGAATTGAATGCTCCAAATTGCCCCATATAGAGTGTGTGTCCAGTGATAGATTGCCCCCTGTCCTGGGTGTAACAGCCCAACGCCCGAAACGTTCTCCCCTGGATGGGTATGGGAAACCCCCCCCCACCCCAGCATGTCAGCATGGGGTCTTCTAGATCCCTAATTAAGGCCTCCTTGCCATGTAGAATTTGTATGTTCTCCCCCTGTCAGCCTGTTTTTTTGGGCGGGGGATTCTAGTTCCCTAGGCAAGGTCTCCTTGCTGTGTGGAATTTGTATGTTCTCCCTATGTCAGCATGTTTTTTTGGGGGAGGGGATTTATGGTTCCCTAGGTGAGACTTCCTTGCTATGTGGAATTGGTATGTTCTCCCCGTGTCAGCATGTTTTTTTCTGGGGGACTTAATTATCGCTTCTCCTTTTCCAAGGCGATCATGTGGGAGCGTCGCAGCAGCGTCGCCGGGATAAATCTGCGAACATGACGAGAGGCCGTTAAAGTTGCGTGTGTGGATTTATGGTGCATCATGGGAAGACATCGAATTAACTGACCAATCAGGCTATTCTGATTCCGGGCGTCTGTAAATCATCTTCGGGGCCAGGCGGGGCGGTTTGGGTATTTCGGAAACTGCTGATCTCCTGGTGTGTGTGTGTGTGTGTGTGTGTGTGTGTGAGTGTGTGTGTGTGTGCGTGATGAGTCGGCATGGGGCGGATCGCAAAACCAAGAATTAAAAACCCGCCGCGACACCAGAACCTTTTAAAGAAGACCGACTGCAAAGACTGTTCCACAGCGCCGCTCACGTTCTGCTGCCGTCTGGACGTGGAATGTGAGCGGCGCTTTTCTCCTTGGTGCTTTGATTGGAATCGACTCACGAATCGATTCCTGAGTCGATTCCAAACGACTCGTCTGAAGGCGTTCCCGTTCCGTTTCCAGGCCACGGTCAGGATCTGATCAGGGAATTTCGTTAGGCGTCCCATGCAGACGGGAGGAGAACATGCTAAATCTAAGTTGAAGGGACGTTCCTCTGTCCTGCCCAGAAATGGAACCCTGGACCTTGCCATTGGTTTGTTCCCGTGTCCCGGTATCGTCGAGCCGCGTTGAGGGATTCCAGTCGCCATGGTGACGCGTTGCCGTGTTCATATCAGATCCAAGTGACGTTCCCTTTGTGAGCTTGAAGGTTCTTAACCCGTTGGAGGGAGTTTGGTTCTCTAAAGTGGACGTGGAACGATGTCCAGCTGATTTCCCAGGTTCCACCAGCAGCAGACCTTCAGCTGATTCACTCATGAGGTGTCTGAGAACCTTCGACCTTCTGGTTCCGTCAAACTGTCCATCAGATGGACACCGGAACGTAACGCGAAATAAAAAAATAGAAATGTCTTTGGATCCACGAGTTCCTCACGTACCGAGTCCTTCTGCTCTGGAGTCGACTGCGGAGGAATCATTTCCTTCTTTCAATGTGACTCTTTCTCATGACTCCCGAATGAATCTTTTGAGTCGATTTTCGTAAAAAAATTAAAAAAACAAAAAAAAAAAAACCCGAATCCTACAGACGCGGAACCCTAATCCGTCTGGTGACATCACAACGTCAGAAGATCAAAGCGTCTACGGTGGAACCGGACGGACACAAATGAACACATCAGATGGAGCCCGAGCGCCGGGGCCGGGGCCGGGGCCGGGGTCCCCGAACTAATCGCGCCACTGGTGTTCACCCAAGATTCCTTTGTGTTCTGCGAGGTCGCAGATTCAAACCCGCGTTCGGGATCCCACCGGCGTTGTGCGGCATCACCCGGACGGGACCGCAATCGGACGGACGCGTGGAGGCCGCGACCCGTCACCGCGGCTCACGCCGGTCTCGGTGCTACGCGGTGCGACAGCGGCGTGTCATTCGGACGGCATCCGGCGAGGCCGGCCGTCATTAGCGTAATTAATTTTCGGGGGGGGGGGAGGAGCGCTCAGCGGTCGCAAATTGAATGTTCGCCGCGGTTCCAGAGCTTGTTCTACACGAGACAAATTGAATATCGCCGGCAAATGGGGATTTTCCGCGCACGCTTCCGAGTGCCTGCCGCGTTTGGCAGGTCGCACGCTCGCTCTGCGTCGCCGCGCGTTAAACTGTCGTCACTCTGACTTTGCGTCAACGTCGGCGTCGCCGGGACGACGGACCGCTTTTTATACGAGAACCCGGAGCGCCTCGTCCAACACGCGGGAACCATCTGCTGCCGGTTCCCTTGTAAAGCAGAACTGCGGTGGTTTTGTGTGTAAATAGTGCCGTTAACCGATTTAACCCGACTAAACATCTAAATCAAATAAAATCAACAGGCACGCCCCATAAACACCGCCGCACGCCAACAGACACCTACATCCATCCATCAGCTGTATCCTCTACTAGGGTCGTGGGGGTGGTGGGGGGGGCTGCTCGCCCATCCAGGGGAGAATGTGCCAATCTATCGCTGGGCACACACTCACTCTCACACACACACACTCTATATAGGGCAATTTGGAGAACTCCAGAACGTTCCTGCAGGGAACGTAGAAGCAGTTGCTGCTCGCTGGTGTGCACTCGCAGTTGGAACACGCGTGAACTCCGCGAGGCTCTTCTAAATCCTAAAGCCAGGCGTCTTCGCCAAGTCCCCGTCAGGGTCATCCAGCAGTGGAGCGATCCGCCCAAACTGAAAGAGCAACACATCAGGGTTCTCCAAAACTCAAACTCTGGATTGGCTCATCCGAGGACTCGGACCCGAACCACACCGACAGCCCGAGGCTCGATCCGGACTCCCGGGAGCCGGCGGACGATCTTTATTGCAGGCGTCACCAAACTCCTTTTGGGGTCATCACGGCGCCTTCACAGAATTCTGGAAGGCTCGTGCGCTGCAGAGGTCAGGTACCGATACGGCCTTCGCACTTCACGGCGCATCCCAACGATGAGATCAGGGGCTCGGGACTCGGTCACCGTGTCACTGGATGTTCTCGATTTGGACTTCCCACTCCAACCTTTGGACCTTTGGAGTACGGACACACTGAAAAGTCCGGGGACCGCGGCCCCGGCACTCGGGCTTCATCCGAGGGAGACGAGGCCTCGTTAGGGTTCTGTGTCTGCAGGATTCTGGGTTTTTATTTTATTTTCGGCTGCTGAAAACATGAATCACCGCAAAAGATTCATTTGGGAATCATGACAAAGAGTCACGTTAAAAGAACCGAAGAAATGATTCCGGCGCAGAAAGACTCGGTACTCGGGTGGGCGTGGTAGCTCAGTGGTCAGGGTGTTCAAGTTCAAGTTTTTTATTTATATAGCGCTTTTTACAACAGTACATTGTCACAAAGCAGCTTTACAGAATGAAAAGGCTTTAAACCCCCAAAAAGCAAGCTGAAGCGACAGTGGCAAGAAAAAACTCCCTTTTCTGTTGTTATTCAAGGAAGAAACCTTGGGAGGACCAAGACTCAGTGGGGGACTCGTCCTCCTTGAGCGGCCAGGCAGCAACAACAATGTAGGACAGACATGTAGAGACATTTAACAAATAGAAAAACTAAAAACTGGAAAACTATATGTGAGTCCATTAAGGGGGCGTCCTGCAGGACCGCCAGTCCAATGGATATTCAGGTTCCATCAGTGTTCGTCGGCAGAGCCATGGATGAAGATCTACAGGAAGCCGGTCACACCTCAAAAGAAACAGACAGGGAAGGCAGTTAGAGCTAATAATAAAGCAGAGTTATTAATTAATAACTAATTTATTGACACAGTGCATCATGTGACTCCGGCATCACTGACTAGAGCAGCAGAACTAAAAGAGGCAGATACTGCAGGCTCTACATAGATGAGATGGCGCCCCAGGACAGCATCATTTTAGTGCCACCCCCCCCCCCCCCCCATTAATGATGAGGTGGGTGAAGCTGTGTGTTAGGCTCTCAATCTAAAGGTTGTGGGTTTAAATCCCACTGAAGTTACCAGTGTGGGTCCTTGAGCAAGGCCCTTAACCCTCATTGCTCCAGGGATGTTATGATGAACCCTGTGTTCACCTTGTAAGTCGCTTTGGATAAAAAGCGTCCAATAAATGACCAAATGTATGTGAGGAACTCGTGGATCCAACAAAGATTTTTTTTTTTCTTTACTTCACATTACATTCAAGGTGAAAGGTTCTCGAGACCCGTGTTGTATGACCGCGTGAACCGATTGTATCCCTGCTGCTCCACTGACCTGACACCTCATGAGTGATTCAGTTGAAGGTCTGCTGATGGTGGAACCTGGGAAATCCCTCAGGCATCGTTCCACGGCAACTACCGAGAACCAAACCCCATCCAACCGGTTAAGAACCTTCAAACTCACAAAGTGAAGAGTGGCCTGCAAAGTGCGTAGGCCACTTGTGGACGCTCTTAGAACGTATCTAAAAAGGTAAATATAAAAATATAATAGCGTTAAAAATTAAAGATAATGGATGGATGACATTAACACGGAGTGCAGACTTCAGAGGCGGAGCCTCTCAGATATAAACAACGACGAACCAACATTCCGCGTCCCGATTGGCCGAAATCGCGTCCCGATTGGCCGAAATCGCGTCCCGATTGGCCGAAATCGCGTCCCGATTGCCCGGAAACGCGTCCCGATTGCCCGGAAACGCGTCCCGATTGCCCGGAAACGCGTCCCGATTGGCCGAAATAGCGTCCCGATTGGCCGGAAACGCGTCCCGATTGGCCGGAAACGCGTCCCGATTGGCCGAAATCGCGGCCCGATTGGCCGAAATCGCGTCCCGACTGGCCGGAATCGCGTCCCGATTGCCCGGAAACGCGTCCCGATTGGCCGGAAACGCGTCCCGATTGGCCGGAAACGCGTCCCGATTGGCCGAAATCGCGTCCCGATTGGCCGGAAACGCGTCCCGATTGGCCGAAATTGCGTCCCGATTGGCCGGAATCGCGTCCCGATTGCCCGGAAACGCGGCCCGATTGGCCGAAATAGCGTCCTGATTGGCCGGAAACGCGTCCCGATTGGCCGAAATCGCGACCCGATTGGCCGAAATCGCGACCCGATTGGCCGAAAAGAAATCGCGTCCCGATTGGCCGAAACGAAATCGCGTCCCGATTGGCCGAACCGAAAACGCGTCCTGATTGGGCGAAATCGCGTCCCGATTGGCCGAAAACGCACGACAATATGAAACGCCCTTATTACAGTATTATACTAAAGCGTGCTGATGGTTTTTGTAAAGGGGGAGGAGTCAACGGCGCGATCCTCTAGGTTCCGCAGGACCTTTTTGGAGTGTGGTTAACGCATCGGACCGGCGGTGATTCGTGGCGTAATAGCCGTCAGATCGCGGCGGCGGTGACAGGCTGACCTTATATGCTTAGCAGATGAGCGCGGTCGGCCCGGCGCGCCGCTGATTAAAGAATGACGGCTACGAACAGCCGAGACACGGAGCCTCGTCATTAGTGGAGCATCAGGGAGGATGTTCTCCTCCGCTGACATGACAACCAGGACTATTATGCTGGAAAATCTCCCTCTCTCGCTCGCCCTCGCTCGCGGTAACCAGATCTAATCGCAGTGGGAGGCCGGAGTCTTGGAAAGCCAAGATGAACGATGTAATAGCGAGTGTCAGAAACAAGGCCCTTTTTCCCCCCCGAGGTAGGGCACCGGGAACCGGCGTCCGGCGTCTACCTCCGTTCTCGGGAGGAAGAACAAAGCCCGGTCTGTGGGTCTGCGCTCTCCGCCGTTGCGAGCAGGTGAAAGAGAAGATATCTGGTATCTCCCAGCCTCCCGAGCGGCGGCTCTGTGATTGTTACCAGCTGCGGTTCCGTACGGGGCCCGTGATTAATGGCTCTCGGGGTGACGGGGACCCCTACGTCCCGCTTTCACGAATATCTCTGCGAGCAGGTAGAGCTCTGCGCCGCCACGCTTGCCAACCGGGAGGATCCGTTGCGTCGAGCTCCAATGTTGCTGACAAGGTTCTTGGGTTCTTTGGGGGGGAGTCGCCCACGGAGTTAAAAAATAGAGCCGCAGAAATTGTTAGAGACTCGCGTGAGAAATGGCGACGTCATGCGCGGCGGAGGAGGAGGAGCCAGTTCTGATGGAGTCCTTTTAAGGAACAGCTATGGGACACGTAAGGGGGACTGCTGTTCTCAGGATGGCGGGAGTGCTACGGCCTGGGCGCCTCCCCAGGGAACGGTATCACGCAAGTCCGTTTGGGAGGAGACCCCAGGGACGACCCAGGACACGCTGGAGGGAACGACTCGTGGTTCCCCTGGTTGAGCCAGGGGAGGTGACTGTGGCCAGGGAGGTCCGGGCGTCTACATTTGGGTTGCCGCCCCCGCGACCCAAGCCCTGGACAAGAGGAAGGTAATGGAAGGGTGCAGTGGAGGCTTGTTAAGGTTTGCTCTAGCAACTCTAGCCTCCACTCTTGGATTCCGGTTCCATCCCGTCGCTCAGGTGAAGACCCACCTCCGCCACCCATTGGCAGACCATGTGACCGTTTACATCTTCAGGGACTTGACCACCAGGATTCAGTTTGCGTTTCCAAAAGGCTCGTCGGTAACCACTACTGAAGAGCGCCCCGGTCGTCTCGGGTTTGGTTCGACTCCAAACGTCTTTGTAAATCTCCTCCCGTCCACCGTGCCACAGATCACGTGTTGCAGACAGGCCGCCGAACAAATCCTCACTCCCCGCCTGACCCGCGGACTCCAGAAAAGAATCCCGGGGTTGAGGTTCTGATCAAGAGGACGTTTCATTGTTGCTCTTGGCGCGTCTCGACGCCGTTTGATCCGAGGACCTCGGGTGCTAGACTAAATATATTCGTTTTCGCCGGCGGGTCACGCACGCCGGGGCTGGACCCGGCCGTTAATGAAAATCCGGTGCCGTGCGATCGATGGTGCCGGCGACCAATTGGAACCCTGCGAGCGGCAGAATTGATTCCGCTTAAACCAACAGTGGCAACAACCTTCTTCATTACACGGCGCGTCCGATAATGCGTTCCATCTTCCCACACGCTCGACGGCTGGCCCGGTCCTCGGGAGGCTGGGGGTTCCGAAACCAGATGTGCGCCCATTCGCACAAAGGAGCCTCGTTTTGGGTTTTTTTTTTTTTTTTTTTTGTCTTGTGAAACCTGAATGCCAGACAAATTAAAGATGCTCTTATTGGCGCGGATATTTTCTGGGCCGGGTTCGGGCCTCGCTCCTTGGGAAGCTCGGCAAGTTATTGTGTTATCATTCCACACTGACAGCGCCTTATTATTTGGAAGACGGTCCGGCCCGGGATTGGGTTTCGCGCTGCGTTCTGGGGCCGTGGTCCTGCTGGGCGTACTCATAACCGAGGGACGTTCGGGACTCCATGCCATGTTCCCAGAAACGAGGCACGAGGCTGATTTAAGATGTAATCTTAGACAACGTCTTTATGGAAGCCAGATCCTCCATGTAGCGAGGTAGGACTCGAACGGTATAAGGTTTGCGCCTCACCTGTGAGCGCTGGCTCGTCTCCCGGCGAGCCGCCAAACGGATCCCCGATGGCCGAGGGTCAGAGCGAAGGCTCCGCCGTGATGCAGCACCTCTGGAGCCGTGAGGGTTGAGGCATTTCCACGGTAACTCAGTAGACGGTGGACGGGGGGGGGGGTCACATCTTGAAAAATAGGGTGACGCATCAACCCCCCGAGCCTCCACCGCTGTGTTTTCCACAATTCATGCCTGAAGATAACACACACACGGTGAATGTGAGGGGAACATCCGTGTGTTTTCATGTTCCACCCGTGTCCACGTGGGTTTCCTCCGGGTTTCTCCGGTTTTCTCCCACAGTGTAAAAAACGTGGATCAAGGTCCATTGAGTTCTCCAAATTGCCCCATATAGAGTGTGTTTGTGTGAGTGAGCGTGTGCCCAGTGATGGATTGCCCCCCCTGTCCTGGGTGTACTTGCCAAGCGTGCGAAACGTTCTCCCCTGGATGGGCACGGGGAACCCCCCCCCTCCCCCCGGAAGATAATGGATGGATGGATGCTTCTGGTGTTGCAGGGGTGGGGCGGGGTTCCCCATGCCCAGGCCGGGGAGAACGTTTTTGTTTTGTAAGTTGACAATGTTCCTTGTTCTACACTAACATGCTTGAGGAGAGGAGAACCGAGCGGTGATGACGGTGAGGGGTATGGGATCTGGAGGAAGGTGGTCACATGTCGTCATGGTAACCCAATTACATGAGCGCACGGATGAATATGTACGGTACTGAAAGTTGTGTGTAGATTTGAGGGGAACCGAAGGCGCCCACGCAGGTACAGGGAGGACATGCAGACACCACACGGACGCCACCCGCGTTCCCCCGTCGGGAATCGAACCCGGCGGTGCAGTCCGGTTCAGCTGCCTGAGGCACTCGCCGTTCCACAGTCCCGTTTCCCATGAGTCGACCCGAGTTCATCCAAACCGCAGAACGTTTGTTGTTTACGGTTCTGAAATTGACAGAACCAATCGATGTTATGAAGACGCAGAACGCCGAGAGACAGCGGGGTGGGGGGGTGAGGCCGGACCCGGGGAACCGGGGGGGAACCCAACGTCTTCTGGAAGCGATAGAGTGAATAGAGAGGAACCTGGGACGGAACTTTGATTGGATCTGACTGCACGTTAACCCCTCGGGTCCCGAGAACGCCTCCACCGCTTCACCCTGCAACCAGAAGAACCCTCCACTGACGAGCTTTCTATAAGAACCAGCTCCACGCTGGAATTCCGCCCGCACTTTGAACACCCCCCCCCCCCCGCCCCGGCCCTGCGTGTGGAACTGTACACGTGACAGCCGGGGTATCTGATGGTGTTACTGTGGGGTATCTGATCCGACACCGAGCATCGTCCGTCCTCCACGTCTCCCGCAGGTACGGTCTGCGGCGCGGCGCGGTGTTGATGTGGACGTCTGTGATTTAGGAAAATTGAAAGCATGTTTCGCGGAACCCGACCGACCGTGAGTCTCAGGCAGGGAGACAGCACCGTGCTCAGCACCGCGGCGCAACCCCATGATGGACATCGAGAACACAGATACCTCACACAGAACCTTCAAGTCTCAGCTTGTCTTTTTTTTTTTTTTTTTTTTTTTTACTAAACTCTTAGGCGGCAATTCTCAACCCATGGGTCACGACACAAAAGTGGGTTATATATGTTATATACATGCGTGTGTATATATATATATATATATATATATATATATATATATATATGTGTATATATATATATATATATATGTGTGTGTGTGTGTGTATTTTATTTATATATATATATATATATATATATATATATATAATATAATGTGTGTATTTTATATATATGTATGTGTGTGTATTTATTTATATATATATATATATATATATATATATATATATATACATACATACATACATACATGTTCTCCCCATGTCCACGTGGGTTTCTTCCCACAGTCTTGGATGGATTCAAGGTGAATTGAATTCTCAAAATTGCCCCATATAGAGTGTGTGTATATGTGTGAGTATGTGCCCAGTAATAGATTGGCGTCCTGTCCTGGGTCTATCTGCCCAGCGCCTGAAATGTTCTCCCCTGGATGGACATGGGGAACCCCGCCGCGACCCTAGTACCCGTTGAGAACCCCACTCTGAGGTACACCTTGTTTGTCTCATCAGTCTTAAGGACTTGGACTGAAGTCCATCTGTTTCTCTGTACGGTTCCCTGACAGCGAGAACCACCACAGCACCACCCCGGATCAGGTATCATCCTCAGCACTGCCGTGGCACCGAGGTGCTGGTGGTGTGGAGCGCGTCCTCCATTCAACGCCCCGAACGTCCTCGTCTCACCTAATGAAGGAGGACGTGCAGTGTTCCTTCAGTTCTTTATTATTCGGCTGAAATCCACCTTAAATGTTTTGAGTGGTTGCACTGCACCCCCTCCGTCTCGCTTGCTGTCTTTATTCTTTATTCTCCGACTTCAATGAAAGCAAAGAGGCAAATTATTGATGAGTGCCCCGTCCCGGGTGTCTGTAGAACCAGACCTCTGATAGGGAACCGAGCATCCCACCAGATTAGATTAATACCAGAACGCGGCTGTTTGACAGACTCCTTCTTTTAGTTATGGATGAGGTTATTTACTCGCCGCATGATGAAATCCCCGAGATGAATGTCCTGTGCGTTTGGCTGATGCTGTTAAAAAAAAAAAAAAAAAAAAAAGGAAGGAAGAAATAAAAAAAATAAAAGTGGCTGCAGCACCGGTTAATCAATCGCGCGAGAAGGCATCGCCGCGGAGAGCAGACAAGGCGACTTTGAAGGCGTCCGGTGGTTTCAGACGTCTGAACTTTGGCTGAACCCGGTCGGGATGAAGCGGCGGGTTCGGATCGTTGCGCCGACGTCGGGCCGACGGAACGACGTGATATCTTATTCTCGTGAGCGGCGCTGACACGGATTCCACCCCGTTATTATTGTTCTCTCATGACGCCGAAAAGAAAAAACCCGAGAGGGAGACGAGCAGGCCACGGGACGAGGGGCAGATGTGGGCGAAGACCGGCGTTCGGGTAATTACTCCGTCCTGATTGGGTGGATGGAGATGTTCCACGTTCCGGAGTGGAAGAACGAAGGGCGTCTGAAGGAATCTTTGGCTCGCCATAGTTTTCTCATTAGGGCGGAGAACCGGCAACATGTGCACGCAACCGCGAGTCGAGCTCAAACGCGAGGCATGTGAGGGTTACGAGTGGTGACCTGGCATGATGGAGCTCCACCGGTTCTGCGGGAAGTTTGCGTACCCGACCAACTGTGGCACTCAGGCAGGGAGCGCTCAGCGCCGTGGTGGAACCCCATGATGGACATTGAGGACGCAGATACCTCAGACAGTTCAGAACCTTCAAATCTCAGCTTGTCTTTTAATTTATTATTAAACAATAAATATGATTTCGTCTCCGTGAACTAAACTCTAAAGCAGCGATTCTCAACTGGTGGGTCAAGACCCAAAAGTGGGTCATGTTCTCCTTTCAGTGCTGGAAATCCAGGTCTGTCGAGTTGAGATGTTCAGAGAACCTCCTCCACCAGAGGACATGAAAAATGCATTTCCTGTAGCACATGGTCATGTTTTTAGATCTTCCCGTCAAGCTGTGAATTGTTGAAGGTTTAACCGAGGGTACAGTAACCCATTTCTTTTGGGTCTTGGGTCTGTTGAGATGTTAGGAGAACCTCCTCCACCAGAGGACATGAAGAACACATCTTCTGTAGCACATTTTCAGATCTTCCTGTTGAGCAGTGACTTGTTCTGGGGTTAATTTGAGAGTTTGAGTGTTGAAGGATCAACTGAGGGTGCAGAATCGTGGGAGCAAATCAGCGTAGACCTTGGGTCTGTCGAGTGGAGATGTTAGGAGAACCTTCTCCACCAGAGGACATAAAAGATATGAAAAATACATCTCCTGTAGCACATTTTCAGATCTTCCCGTGACTTGTTAGGGTGTTGTTTTGGGAGTTTGATTGTCCTATGGTTGGTTTAACCGAGGGTGCACTTGCCCAAATCGGTGTAGACCTTGGGTCTGTCGAGTGGAGATGTTAGGAGAACCTCCTCCACCAGAGGACATAAAAATACATCTTCTGTAGCACATGGTCTCATTTTTAGATCTTCCCATGACTTGTTGGGGTGTCGTTTTGAGGGTTTAAGTGTCGTACGGTTGGTTTAACCGAGGGTGTAGTTACCCAAATTGGTGTAGACCTTGGGTCTGTCGAGGTGAGATGTTAGAAGAACCTTTTTAGATCTTCTTGTGGAGCAGTGACTTGTTGGAGTGTCATTTTGAGGGTGCAGTTACCCAAATTGGCGTAGACCTTGGGTCTGTTGAGATCTTTGGAGAACCTCATTCAACTCCACTGGCTCACCATGCACCTCTCCATAACCTTTACGTGCTGAATAATCATGACCTGAGCGTTTACAGCAGCTGATTGAAGGAACCCTCTCACATGGTAGCCTATTTAGGGAAGAAGGGTCTTTCTCAAGGGCCCACAGTGGCCTCCTAGTGGATCATGGGTTTAAATCCTGGACTCTCACGAAATCCAGACCTCGTGTTTGACGCTGATCGATCGGAACGGAACCCGGATGGACGGAGCCTTCAGTCAGAGCGTCGGAGCTGCAGCGTTCGCTTTATTTCTAATATAATTTCGAATAATAAATCCGTATTTATTAGGAGCCCCCAGTAATTCGGAGATCCCTCCCCCCACAAGCTCCCTGCACGTCTTCGAGTATTATCCTCTCGGTTCTACTCCCCCGAGAACGTAATGAACTGTTTGCATCAACAGTCGTTCGAGCGCCGAGGTAACGGCCGAGTCGTTTAGGAGCGAGTCGACTCCTTCGTCCCGATTTCACGCCTTTCAGGCGCCGCGGCGGACGGCCGATATCGCCGACTGGATTGGATGTGAGATTCCAATCTACGCCGATCCTCACGTTCCTAAGAGGAAGGGACAGCGGGACGGCGCGGCGGCCGAGGTTCTCGCGAGGTGCCGGAAATTAGCATAACTGCCAGGTCCCATCCGTCAGGGGAGGACTGTAACGACGCCGGCGCAACTCCCGCCTCCCGGGCCGGCCGCGTTCCGCGAGCGGGCGGTGAACCCTGCGCCGGCAGGGGCGGCCTAATGCGGAGCAGATTCGCAGAAGAGAGAGAGAGAGCTCCATCGCAATTTCCTTTCATGCTCGTCGCCCTGCTCTGAAGTCTCTCTAAACACGGGCATACGGCGGCCAGATGCAACGCCGCAAAAACGCCGCCTTCACGCGCATGTTCACATCGCTCGGCTTCGGCTGACAGCTAATCTCACACTCCACCAAATGTATCGGGATCCGGGCGCCGTTCTCCGCCGGACCGTTTGCTCTAGTAAGCTGTAAAGCTGCGAAAACCTAACGGCCGCCCGGTGTTGGGGGGGGGGGGGACACACGCTCCAAAGCCGGAAACGTGCACAAGCACTTCGTCCATTTGTTTTTCGTCACTCCGACCGCGGGGGCCGCTAGAAACACGCGCCGTCGTACAGACACACGCCACCCTCCGGATGAGCTCGACTGTTCGATTGATTTTTGTGTTGTACGTGATATTTGGAGCGTATGTGATATTTGTGTTGTATGTGATATTTGTGTTGTACGTGATATTTGGAGCGTACGTGATATTTGGAGCGTACGTGATATTTTGAAACTGATATTTGGAGCGTACGTGATATTTGGAGCGTACGTGATATTTGGAGCGTACGTGATATTTTGAAACTGATATTTGAAGCGTACGTGATATTTGGAGCGTACGTGATATTTGGAGCGTACGTGATATTTGGAGCGTATGTGATATTTGGGTTGTATGTGATATTTGTGTTGTACGTGATATTTGGAGCGTACGTGATATTTGAAGCGTACGTGATATTTTAAAACTGATATTTGGAGCGTACGTGATATTTGGAGCATATGTGATATTTGGAGCGTATGTGATGTTTAGCGTTCGTGAAATTTGGAACCTATGTCATATTTGGAGCGTATGTGATATTTGGTTTGTACATGATATTTGTAGAGTATGTGATATTTGGAACGTACGTGATATTTGAAGCGTACGTGATATTTTAAAACTGATATTTGGAGCGTATGTGTTATTTGAAGCGTACGTGATATTTTGAAACTGATATTTGGAGCGTACGTGATATTTGGAGCGTACGTGATATTTGGAGCGTACGTGATATTTGAAGCCCATGTGATGTTTAGCGTTCGTGAAATTTGGAACCTATGTCATATTTGTAGAGTATGTGATATTTGTAGCATATGTGATATTTGGAGCGTACGTGATATTTGGAGCGATCGTGAAGAGATCATAATGAGTACGACCCAAATATCACGTACGAGCCAAATATCAGGTAGGCTTTAAATATCACGTACGACAGACGGCGCCCTCCGGATGAGATGGTAAGGTGCTGATGCGTCAGAACCGTAGAACAATCTGGTGAAGAGATCACGGAACGTCATGACATTCCAGACTCTCAGGCTGGAATCACTGCGCTGGTCAAACCGGCTCCAGCGCAGAACCCGGGTGCCAGAAGGCATCTGTTACTGATCTGCGGGGTGGGTAAGCCATTCCTCATAAACATCGCTCACCAGTTCATTAGCGGTGTGTGTGTGTGTGTGTGTGTGTGTGTGTGTGTTGCTAATCTGCCCTGATGAATGCTGTGTGCCGGCAGCCTGCACAGTTCCGCTGTCTTCGAGACTCCGGGAATTAAACTCGAGTCAATAAATACTGCAGACGACACCGGACGGTTTTCCCTCCGCAGACGGAGAACTTCTAAATCCAGTGTCTTGGATCAGACGGTCTGATTACAGCTGTCGGGGCAGTTGGACGTGGGCTACTTACCCCCCCCCCCTCACTTACCCTATCGATGGACTTTGTAGTTCCGTTTTCGTCCTCTTTGTTGATGTCACGACATCCCCGCAATGCATGGAAACGCCACTGTGTGTATACACGTGGAAAAATGGCGCCTCCTTGCACACGGTCGTAACATCATCCAGGGCTGTTCCACACAGACACCTGAAAAAAAAAGCTCCATAACTGCTCCATAAAGCCATCCGGAATTCCACAGAGCGCCTCCCGCAGATTACAAGCACAACAGCACATGTACATGGACATCCCATAATATCATGTACACCTCAAATATATATCACATACGACCCAAATATCACACGCAACTTAGATATCACATACATCCCGAATTTGACCAGAATATCACGTACGTTACGAATATCACGGACAATACGAATATCACGTACGTTACAAATATCACGGACAATCCAAATATCACGTACAATCTAAATATCACGTACAATCCAAATATCACGTACGTTACAAATATCACGTACGTTACAAATATCACGGACAATCCAAATATCACGTACAATCTAAATATCACGTACGTTACAAATATCACGTACGTTACAAATATCACGTACGTTACAAATATCACGGACAATCCAAATATCACGTACAATCCAAATATCACGTACATTACAAATATCACGTACAATCTAAATATCACGTACGTTACAAATATCACGTACGTTACAAATATCACTTGAGACCCAAGTATCACGTAGGCCTGAAATAACATACGTTTCAAATATCACGTATGATAAATATTATGTACGTTCCAAATATAACATGCGCCCTAAATATCACGTACGCCACAAATGTCACAAACCAAATATAACATACGATTCAAATATCAGGTACGGCACAAATATCACCTACAACCTAAACGTCACGTAACAACCTAAATATAACGCTCAACCCAAATATCACGTACGACAGAAATTTTACGCACAAACCATTTTTCACGTAGACCTCAAATATTACACACACCGCAAATATATATCACGTTACACCCCAAATATCACGTATGCTCCAAAAATTGTGTGGACTTCAAAAATCACGCACAACTTAAATATAAAATACAACTTGAACCCACGCTAAAACACGCGTTAGTCACATTGGATTAAATCTGAGGTGTTTTGGATCATGTGACTGAGAGCGCCAGCCCCATTGGAGCGCGCCACATCAGATGTGGATGAACTAAACTAAATAAATACAGATAATTTAATCATTATTATTATTAATATTAAAGTCCTATGGTGTAACACTTTAACCCTGATGGCTACTGCGTTGCCGGAAAGGACCGTTAACCGGGTTACCGTGCTTTCATCGCGTTGTTTGAAATGAAAATGTAAACCCGCACATCCAAACAATCCATAAAGGAACATAAACGGACAAATTTGACATGAACACGAATAGAGTCTCTCTGTCGCCTCGCACATCGTTTATTGCTGGTGACACGTCGTTACGGGTCGTATGTTGAAATCGGTATTAGAGCTCGGAGGAGATTTATAACCATGTAACAACTAATGTAATTATAAGGCCTTTTTGGGGATACGATATACGGTTATATAACTCGCCACAGTTCTCCATATGTTACTCTATAGGACGGAGTGCGTCCCCACTCTCCACAAGTTATCGGCTTCGTACATGTGGTTCGACTTTGCACCCTCTCTTCTGTGGGGCCCTAAAGCGAAAAACACTCGCACACGTACACCTGGGTTGCGTTAGCACACTAAGCCGTCCATCCCAGTAGTGCGAGATGGGACTATCTCAATCAGCTGGTAGCAGCACTTTCCACTGGAAACCGAGGGGACACTACCGAGGAGTTCATTTCACGCTGTCCCGTAGGGTAGGGCGCACCGCGGACCTCGCCTTAACGGCTTGATGGGCGTTCCTCAGGCATGGTTCTCACTGTATTAGAACGTTAAACCCGGATTATGGAAGCACCTCATTAGGATGAAGTGCCAAGATCACGTCTGTGGGGGTGGAGACCTGTTACGTCGAATGACACTCAGCCGGTGGGTCGCGACTCCGAACACGTTCTGGGAGTTCGCGAATAGTTTATAAAAAAAATTTTAAAAATACATCTTAAACATTTTTTTGCATTCTGATTTTCTACTCGTCTTTTATCTTGAAGAAAATAGAGAGAGAGGCTCGTGTCAGACGCCCACGGCATTCTTGATCGCCATGGTAACCACTATTTGTTTGCCAGGTACCCTACACTTTTTTCCCCTATTGTGGGACCAATAAAGGATCATCTTTATCTTATTTAAATTTGTGATGTTTTCACTGGAAACCGAGGGGACACTACCAAGTAGTTCATTTCACGCTGTCCCGTAGGGTAGGGCGCACCCCGGATCTCGCCTTAAAGGCTGGATGGACGTTCCTCAGGCGTAGTTCTCACTGTATTAGAACGTTAAACTTTGATAATGAAAGCACTTCTTTATGACGCAAGTGAAGGCGCAAAAAGTGAGTCACGGGACGAGGTCTACGTGTTTACTGCGTGCCTCGCCGAAACCGAACCTGGCTTTTCATCTCGGTCCTGCCAATCACACCGGGCCCGTGTGTTTTTTCGCCACCTTACCCCACTTGACCCAATGACCTTTGAGAGGTCCCACAGGGATGTACTCCGGGACCGTTTGAAATGGGTATCGCTTGCGCAGAGGGCTTACTTGGGGAGTGGGAGGGGGGGGTGTCAGGGATTTCCAATCGTACCTCTGGGCCAAGCGTTGCAGCTTATGAAGGGATTAAGTTCTTTAGAGTAATTGACTCTGTTGCTGGACGGCGGCTGAAAAGGTGGAACAGGTTTTCGGTTAATGGGATCCGTGTAATCTGGTCATTTGGGACAATGTGGGGGGGGGGGGCTGGATTTTTGAGGACGGTCCAGGTTCTGGGTTCGAGTCCGTTGTAGAACCACGAGTGGGGCGTCCGTCTCAACGCCGTCCACCCGAATACGCAGCCCACGCCTTATTCATGTTCTCGCCTTATCGCCCCGACAGGAATCCCTCGGGTCAACGGCCTCTAATCGGTCCTCGTCCGTCCGACGTCCACACCGTCCACACAAAATGGTGTCCAAGCCTGGAAACGTTTCACGCTCCTCGCCGGTCCAGATGACGCCGACCGAGTGCGGACTGAGAAATGCGCCCGGCGGCTTAACCCAACGCAGATGTACCTTCCTGCTGCGCACATCCGCATCGCAGCCGAACGTTCCTCACACAACGCTCCACCGGCGTTCCTCAAACGCACACGCTCGCCGTACGGGAGGAACTCGCGTGAACGTTACTAACCTTCTAACGCTTGCGTTCGACGTTCTGATGCGTGATTGCGTCTTTTCCGATCACGTCCGTCCGTCGATGCCCCCTATAGGGGTCACTGCCGCAGGGGGTGGAGATGGGAGCTGTTACGTCCAGCTGGTGGGTCGCGACCCCAAACACGTTCTCAAAGTTCACGAACGGCTTGTTAAAAAATAAAAAACATTTTACTTTATTTCTTTCATTCTGATTTTCTACTCGTCTTTTATCCTGAGAAAAATAGGAGAGAGGCGTGTGTCAGACGCATGCGGCATTCTCGATCGCCATGGTTCGCCAGTTACCCTCCAATAAAAGATCATCTTATATTATCTAATTTAAATTTGTGATGTTGGGAGGCATACATATACAGTGAGTGTGACCCCCCCCCCCCGCCCCGCTGTGACCCCAAGCTGAGAATTAAGTAAAAGAAAATAAATTATTAATAATAATAATAATAATAATAATAATAATAATAATAATAATAATGGGCGACAAGTGCTTATGAATTGGTGGTTGAATGGCCAAGTGATTAGCATGTTCTCCTCTCAGCCCGGGGGATTCCTGGTTCGAATCCCAATCTGGGTGGAGTTTGCATGTTCTCCCTGTGTCTGCGTGGGTTTCCGGGTTCTCCGGTTTCCTCCCACAGTCCAAAAAAAAAAACATGGACTCAAGGTGAACTGCATGCTCCAAATTGCCCCACATAGTGTGAGTAAGTGTACCCAGCGATAGATTGCCCCCCTGTCCTGGGTGTATCTGCCCAGCGCCTGAAATGTCCCCCCTGGATGAGCATGGGGAACCCCCCCCCACCCCACGACCCCAGTAGAGGATTAAGTGGAAGATAATGAATGAATGAGTGGCTGCTGTAAATGCCCCTGGGTGTAAGGGGTTCCCCATAGGGGCAGATACATGGGGGAACCCCCCCTCCCACACACACACACACACACATACACACACATACAGGATTAAGCAGAAGATGATAGATGGATGGAATCCAGAGGTTCTCGTGGTGAGCAGGAGGCCGTGTTCTGGTTCTAAATCTACGTACGGCTTGTGGAACCTGATGGAGGCGACGGGAGGTGGAGGTTCAGACCCCGAGTGCAGAACGTGGTCCTCGCTGTGATCGCTGTGAGCCTGGAGACGAAGACGCAACGGCACCAAGAGTGTCCCCCAACTTCCTAATTGCGGTTCTTCAGTGTTCTTTGATTGTTCTGGAGTAGCGCGTTCCCATCGGGGCGGGGCGGGGCGGGGCGGGGCAGGGTGAGGTGGTGGTGGTGGTGCTTGTTTTTTGGTGAAGCGATGCGGGCCGCCTCCACATCTGGCGGGGAGTTGGAGGAACGCCTCGGAGCCCGCGCTCGCGTCTCTGAACATCTGCGCTTCCAGACCCCACCGCGCTCCGTCGCCGTGCCTCGGTTCCTCGCAGCCGCCCGCCGCCGCGCCCGCTCTCCACGCCGCTCCCACGTCTGCGCGCCGCTCCCGCCGGGATTATCCCCTGATCCCCCCGGGACGCCGCGCTGCACTTCTTTAATCTGCTTATTAAACAAACTCACATTTACATTTGTGCTCCGTCTGCGTTCTTCACCTCATTAGCGCCTGCGCCTGCGCCTGCGCCGGAACGTTCTGCACTCACACCTCAGAGTCTCACTGACGCCAACTTCCAAACACTTCTTTATTTATTGACTTCTTTATTCTTAAGCTCAGTCTCGTTGGTGGATAATGATAGGCGGCATGGTGGTGTAGTGATTGGCATGTTCTCCTCTCAGCGTTGGGGATCCGGGTTCGAATCCCGATCTGGGTGGACTTTCCGTGTTCTCCCTGTGACCATGGGGGGGGGGGGGGTTTCCTCGGGGTTCTCCAGTTTTTCGTCCTATAGTCCAAAAACATGGATTCAAGGTGAATTGGCTGCTCTAAATTGTCCCTATATAGTCTTTGTGAGTGAGTATGTGTCCAGCACCCAAAATGTTCTCCCCTGGTTGGGCATGGGACCCCCCCCCCCCCGCAACACTAATAGAGGATGAAGTTATTAATTATGAAAGTTATTAATAATAATGACAGGTGGCATGATGGCAGAGTATTTAGCATGTTCTCCTCTCAGCACTAGGGATTTCTGGTTTGAGTCCTCAATCTGGGTGGAGTTTCCATGTTCTCCCCGTGTCCGCGTGGGTTTCCTCAGGGTTATGTTTTCCTCCCCACAGTCCAAAAACATGGATTCAACGTGAATTGGGTGCTGTAAATTGCCCCTATACAGTGTGTGAGTTGAGTGTGTGCCCACTGATAGATTGCCCCCCCTGTCCTGGGTGTATCCGCCCAGCGCCCGAAACGTTTTGCCCTGGATGAGCATAGGGACCCCCCCCGACTCCTCCCCCCATAACCCTGATCCCAGATCCCAATCATCCTAAATGTTTCGTTATGTTGTTCATCTCTTGATCAATAAAACCTTCTCTCAACCAAATGA
>JAFMOD010000181.1:482531-508228 GCA_019802435.1 Corydoras maculifer
TTCCACCGGCAGTCAAAAGGTCCCACTGCAGGCTCCGGGTTCCGTGCGTTGAACGTTAACAATCCAGAACACACGGTGCCGGTTCTGTTCCAGCTCCTGATGGGAACTTTAGACCTCCCCCAGTCCCCCCCCGTCCCCCCGTCCCCCAGTCCCAAACACCCAGGTTCTTCTAAAGTGTAATCTCATGTAATCATTGGGTGAAGTACGAGCATTTTTTTTTTTTTTTTCTTTTGCTGACTCGTCCCTTTTGTGGTTCTCCACTCGAGACCGTTGACTCGCCGCTCCTCCATCATCCGGACTCCTCGAGGTCGTGGTGTCAAAGCGAGGAGCCGAGTTCACATTCCAGGTGAGGAGAAACCCGATGCACCGGCTGGGTGACATCTGGACATCACCTTAAGAACGTAGAACGTAGATCGGATCGAAGCTTCTGCGGCCGCTTGAAAGCAAACGTTGGGAACCCGGCGCTGCGCCACCCGCAGTCCTCCTCCTGACCCGTCCACACGTGGAGTTTAACGAGTGAGTGACGCATGTGGCCGCCGGGTTCTAATCCAGCAGCAGCTGCGTGTGTCGGTTCCTTCTCCGCGTTCTGCGGCGCTGGACGGAAACGCGCTTATAAATCAGGCTATTTAAAAAGCACAATGCCAAACACGTCGCCGGAGCAGCAGGTTTATCCGGCGCGCCGCGTGCGCCGCTTTATTATATTTTATTGTTTTGAAGCGGGTTTCACCTTTAAGTACGAATTTAATTCCATACTGAAGAGATTAAGTTGTAAAAACACATCTGTAGAATAAATAAATCTTTATCAAGACGCGTGTTCTCTCCAGCAGGGGGTCTCCGCCCGGGACTCCGGGTCTCACGTGTTCTCACCGTCGTCGAGTCGCGAACCGCTTTTTATGAAATAAAAAAAGGCCTCCGACATTTTCGATTCGCCCGATTACGTTTTGCGCTTCACCGCCTCGCCTCCATGCGGTGCCCAACACGCCGTCCATCGGGCCTCGTACGCCGCGTTCTCACATTTGTTCAGAAGCGGGTTTTGCGTCTAGAAATGAGAATTTCATTTCATGGAGACGCATGTCCTCCACATCGCCACCGACTTTTCTGAAATACAAATGAAACAATTTTTTTTCCCGAAAACTAGCTTTCAGAATTCATTCATTCATTCATTCATTATCTCCCGCTTATCCTCTACTAGGGTCGCGGTGGGGTTCCCCATGCCCATCCAGGGGAGAACGTCTCGGGCGCTGGGCAGATAGACCCAGGACAGGGCGCCAATCCATCGCTGGGCACACACTCACTCACACATACACACTCTATAGGGGGCAATTTTTGAGAATTCAATTAACTTGTTCCATGTTTTTGGACTGTGGGAGGAAACCGGAGAACCCGGATGAAACCCACGCAGACACGGGGAGAACATGGAAACTCCACCCAGATGGGGATTCGAACCGGGAATCCCTAGTGCTGAGAGGCGAACGTGCTAACCACTAAGCCACCGTGCCGCCCGCTTTCAGAATTCGTTTATTAAAAACAAACAAAAATCCACGTTTCAAATCGCGCCTCCGAAAATCTAATTTAAAGGATAACCGGAAAACGAATGTTGGTTACTATGGCAATGAGAATGCTGCACCCGTCTGACACGTGCCTCTCCCCCTTTTTTTTTTTTTTTTTTTTTTTTTTTCTCTCCCCCCCCCAAGATAAACGACGAGTACAATTATTGACCATTAATCATTATTATTACTTTTTTTTTTTTCTTGTATAAAATTTTTATGAGCCGCCCAGAACGTGCCCCAGAACCGCTGCTCTCGCCGATATGCACACTGTATGAAGACTGATCTCGCGTGTTTGATTCCGTCCCAAAGCCTCAGGTGTGGAACATCGTTGGATTGGTTCTTTCTTTTGAGGCATTGCCTCATTTCCTGGAGGCGTGGCCGGCTCTTCATCCATGGTTCTGGACTACAGTTCTATTGGACCGGCGGTCCTGCGGGACACGCCCTCAATAGACTTATAGTTTTCTAATTGTTAAATTGGGGGTCACATGATCACCACAGAATCTGTACATGGCTGTCCTACACTGTTGATGCTTACTCCCCCCCCATGCCCATGCTACCCTTCTCACCCCCTCCCCCCTCCCCCCCGTGATTCAGACTAGCTGGCCTTTAGCTCCGCTCGTCTTCGGGGGTGATGGATCACCCGGGTTCCCGCGGGGTGTCGGGCCCGTAATCAGGAACACGTGGGGGGGGGGGGTATGTTTCGGTCGTCCCGCGTCGTCCGTGTTTACCGTCTGCCGCCGTCCTGGACCCTCGACCGTTCGATCGCGTTCCACCGGTTCCAGATCAGAACAGGGGGGCGGGGGGGTGTATTGGGGGTTCCACTTTAGGACTGCAGGTGTGTTTTGCTGCTCGCACCTGTTCTGCCGCAACGGATCGGCGTGAATTTTCGGAACACATTCCTGCGCCTTTGCCCCCACACACGCACACGCACACACACACACTCACACCACGCACACACACACACACACACACACACACACACACTTGCCCACTCTGATCCCTGCACAAATTTCCTGCACATCCATGAAATGATTTACTCGCGAGCACCAGTTGTTGCTCAGTGCGTGTCTGTTTTCTCAGCCTGTCATCTTGTGAACACACACAGACACACACACACACACACACACACACACACACACATACTCAGACACACAGCGGGAAAAGCTTAACATAGCATTCCTGGGACCACACATCTCGCGGTCCGTGTCTGAAGGGCCTTCTTCTTCATGCTGCTGCAGCGTTCTGATTTCACTGCTGCTCCATTGCCCTCTGACATCTGTGCTGTGGATGCTTCGGGTCCTCGGTGGGCGGGTGAGGGGGTGGGGGGGGGGTGTATGAATCCCCGAAATCCACTGGACTCCACTTCACACTGTAATGGATGTTGCGTTAGTTATCATCATCCTCATCATCATCCTCCATTAGTATTGCGGGAGGAGGGGGGGGGGGGTTTGTTCTCCATGCCCCATCCAGAGGAGAACATTTCGGGCGCTGGGTAGATACACCCAGGACACGGCACCAATCTACTCACACACACACTCTATATGGGGCAATTCTGAGCATTCAATTTACCTTGAAATGGAAACCAGGTAAAATGAGTGCTCTAAATGGCCCCATATAGAGTGTGTTTGTGTGAGTGAGTGTGTGCCCTGTGATAGATTGCCCCGCTGTCCTGGGTGTATCTGCCCAGTGACCCAAACCTTCTCCCCTGAATGGGCATGGGGAACCCCACGCGACCCTAATAGAGGATAAAGCGGAAGATAATGAGTAACTTAATGGATTCACCTTGAATCCACTGTTTTGGACTGTGGGTGGAGAACATGCAAACTCCACCCAGATTGGGATTCGAACCTGGAATCGCCGGCGCTGAGAGGAGAACATGCCAACCGCTTTCTTTCTTGGGTGAACTCAGTTCTAGATTTAGAATAAGAACACTAGAGAGAGAGAGGGAGGGAGGGTGGAGGGAGGGTGGAGGTTCCACCGTATCACTCTTTGAAGTGCCGGCGCGCCGGTGGCCGACTCTGACGGGCCGTCCCGTGAGTCAGTGAGGTTCTAAAGCGATACCACGTGCGAACCAGAACCCAGCCCGCCCGAGCGCCCATCGCGGGCGATAATGATGATAATGGAGCGGGAGCTTCGCTAATGAATGACAAATGGCTCGGCTTTGAACGAGGTGCTCGCCGCGGCGCGAGGTAACAGACGCCTCGGACAGAAGTCCTTCATCAGCTGCGGCGCGGAGTGCGGACGTCAGGTTCCCATAAACGGATGAGTCCGGAAAAAAAAGAGCCAAATCTGCTCGGCAGATGTCCTTGAGATGAGAGCGAACATCCCTCCATTGTCCCCTGATAACGGGCCCCTTCTGGTTGTAATTAGGATTGTTGTCGACTCCCCCTCTCTCTTCACCGATGCCACTCCAGAGGAAAAACAAAAAAACAAAAAAAAACCTGTGAACGCTCCGGTGCTTACATCACACGCTTCCGGGTTTATTTACAAACCCAAAAATATTCCTTTAATACAGATTGATTTATTTATAATAAATTATACATTTGTTGTTGAATGGGGGCGGGGGGGGGTGCAGGGGGGGGGGTTCTTGGGTGGCGGGTTGGTTGTTTATTTCGTGGCTCTGGATCTCAACGTTTGTTGTGTATTCAGACATCGTGAGACGTTTATTTTGCCGCTTTTGCCCCGTCGTTCTGAGTATTGATCGCTTTGTTGCTTCATTCCTTGCTGTTCCGTTGGTTGGTTTGCTCATTTCACCGGTTGCTTGGTTAGTTGGCTGGTTGGTTTATTTTGTAGGTTCGTTCCTTGGTTAGTTTGATACGTTTGTTGGTTTGTTGATTCATTATTTGGCATTTGATTGGTTTGTTAGTTGTGAATTTTAATTGATTGTTTGATTGGTTTGTTCGTTCATGCTGTTTGTCGGTTAGGTGGTCGGTTGTTTGTTGGTTTTGTTGATTGGTTGGTTGGTTTATTCATTTTCTTGGTTTGTTCATTGGTTTGTTTGCTTTTGTTGGTTTGTTGATTTCATTCTTTGGTTCTTGATTGGTAATTTGCATGTTCTCCTCTGAGCACTGGGGATCCAGGTTCAAATCCCGATCTGGGTGGAGTTTGCATGTTCTTCCCATGTCTGTGTGGGTTTCCTCTGGGTTCTCCGGTTTCCTCCCACAGTCCAAACACACGGATTCATGGTAAACTTGCTGCTCTAAATTTGCCCTTATGTACTCTGTGTGAGTGAGTGTGTCCAGTGATAGACTGGCATCCTGTCCTGGGAGTATCTGCCCAGTCTTCACTTAAACAGAAAGGTTTTCATTTGGGTGGTGGAGGATTGCCGTACTGCAGTGTGGTGGTTGTGTATCCAGCTGCTGGAACCCGGATCATTAAAGAACAGTGCAGGGGCGAGCGGAGAACGTAACGACTGCCGTCTGTACTGCTAAAGAACGTGGAGCATGTAGACGGGTTGTACTTTATTATCATCATTAATACTTTAGCAGAGGGTACTAAACAGGATTAGTCGTTCCAACTGGGGTTAACAACATTAATTGCCCCCGTTAAACAGAATTAAAGGTAATATACGCCGTATTAGATATAAAATGACAGCTGTGGATTTCACGTACAGACTTCCAGATGGTCCGGCCGGTCTGATCTTCAGTCTGGATTCCAAGTTTCTTCTGGCTGCAGCTGCACCTAGGCATGTATATATGTATGTATGTATATATGTATGTATGTATGTATGTATGTATGTATGTATGTATGTATGTATGTATGTATGTATGTGTGTGTGTGTGTGTGTGTATATATATATATATGTATATATATATATATATATATATATATATATATATATATATATATTACATACACACACGTGTGTGTGTGTGTGTGTGTGTGTGTGTGTGTGTATATATATGTGTGTGTACATATATATATATATATATATATATATATATATATATATATGTACACACACATATATATACACACACAAATACACATACACACACACATACATGTGTGTGTGTATATATATATATATATGTGTGTGTGTATGTGTGAGTGTATTTGTGTATATATGTGTGTGTGTGTTTGTATGTGTATGTGTGTGTGTATTTGTGTGTTTCCAGCTCTGCGCAGTTGGTGGTTGGAAGATTGTAAGATTTGGTGTCACAGATCCTCAGCGCTCTCGTTTAATGTTTTTCTTTTTCTTTTTTTTTTTCATTATTTTTTTTTCCTCACATTCGGTCCGTCTTTGCCCCCCCCCCCCCCCCCCCCCCGGTCCCACTGCCCGCTCGGTCATGGTGGGGGATCTTGCTCAGTGCTACCCTTTTGTTGACTGGCCCCCCCACAGATAGAGCGGTGAGACTGACAGCCCATAAAAAGCAGCCTTGAACGAGATCTAACTTTGTCTCTCCGTCATTTTTTTTTTTTCTCACGTTGGGTTCTGCTAATGTTTGCTCGGGTAGCTGGCTATGTCAGAAGAGACCCCGTAGGGTGGGGGGTAAAAGGGGGGGGGGGCGAGGTTGTCGAAGGTTTGCGAGGTTATTACTTTGTTTGATAAAAAAGAAATTGTAATATTAAATTAAAATCAGAAACAAAATGAACTAAGTTATTGATGTGGATTTAAAAACAATTATTAATTTAAAAACACACCGCAATTATTAAATTCGGTCGTTTAACACAGGTGTATAACAGAGGTATGTTTCAGAACTTCCTGGGAACAGTTTGGGGAAGGCCTTTGAACGGCATGATTGGGCGAGTTTGGTGTGGAGTCAGACCCTGTCCCCGTCATCGGTGTCTGACCTCACAGTGCACAGATACGCTCTGAAGTCCTGCAGGAGGCCCCCACTGTGTAGTGGACGTTCTTATAGCGTTCTGATGGCTGCACATGGAGTGACCCGCCTCTAATGTGTTGTCCCGTTGGCAGCTCCTGTAGGCGTGAGGACGGTGGTGAACTTTCTGATTTGTGTGGGCGGTTCTACGTTTGCATATTCGTGGGACATATAAATTACTTTTTAAATTAAATAAGTAATATAAATTATTTTAAAGAGTATCGTTATAGAAAGCAGCTGTGAGCTTAAGAAAAGCAACTTTACGAATTTATTTGTAAGATCCTGGGGTCAGTTGTAATAATAATGACACCTGACACAGGGGGCGCTGTGAGCTCGTCCTCATAACCTTTCCTCGTATTTGGTGCTATTTGTGCAGCATAAACACTTGACGTGGTGAATATACTATATATATATATATATATATATATATATATATATATATATATATATATACTGTAGAAAAAATTATAATAATCAGTGTTTTGATTCGGAAAACGACAGAATTATTAATAATAACGAGAATGATATTAAGAATTGTGTGATTTAGGAAGAAGCGCTTCTGTCCTGACTTTTGGTTTCAAACTCTTCTTTATTTCTATTCGGTTTGTTGTGAGAGACAGTGGCGCTTCCGCCGTGTGGCTTTACATTATTACTGTCTTTATTATTTATTTCTTTACTAAATCTTGATCGAATTTGATTTTTTTCAATAAGTGGCATCCAAAAAATTGGACTTTTGGAAAATTGGATTGCCTTGCAGAATTAAATTTTTATTTACGTACAATTTCTTTATATTTATATATATAAATATAACTTACTGATGAAAGATAAATACAACATTTGCCATTTTTTCCCAATAAATAAATTTTCGTTGTGCATTACATTAAAAGTATTTTTTTTTATTGTAGTTGATTTAAGGTAACATGGAATTGAATTAAATGTTCTTTTGGTGCGAATAAATAGTTTAAAGTCTCTTTAAATTCCTGAATAAATAACTTTGTGCTGTTGGAATATGATTCGCTGCGTTTCAGAGTGAATGTATTAAAACTGTGCACTTTATTTAATTAATATATTAGTTATAATAATAATAATAATAATAATATAATAATAATTATAGCAATACTTATAAAGATGAAGATTAAACAAACTTGAAATAAATAAAAACGACGTATGTTAAAATAAAAATACGGCGATTGTTTTGTTTCAGATTTTTAAATTAAAGACGCACGAGAGCTCGGGTTTTGATTCCAGGACCCGGATGTTTGGTTTCTTTTCTTTTCTTAGAAATTGATCTAATTTTTTATTTATTTTTTGCTGACCGAACCCCGTCTGTAGCTCTCACTCAGCCTGATATAATAATATAATATAAAGTCTTTGTTTTTGGATGTAATGTCCACTAAAACAACAGTGTTATTTTGAGTATTAAACCTCAGTCCCGTCATAAACATTAGAAATGTGATGGGGGGGGGGGGGCATCCGGTCTGAAGGCTGGAGACAGGGAGCCGTGAGGGAGCCGTGAGGGAGCTGATCGGCGCTTATTGAGTCTTCATTAATGTTTTGAAGTTAATATCGGATCTCAGATCAGTTCAACGTCCGATGACGCTTCCAGTTCCCGACCCGCCAAACGACGCCGAACGTCCTGACGATCGGAATCTGAATGTCTGAATAAAACTAAAGAAATCCCGGTTGATCAGCAGAAGCGTTTTGGACGTTAATCCCAAATCAAACGCGAGGTTCTCACTGCGGAGGGAGAACGTTCCAGCAGAACGATCTAAAGAGCCGGCGCGCGGATTCTGGGGCCTGTTTGCCGTCTTCACTTCCCATTCAGAGCCGCTGAGCTCTTCCGTTCGCTCTGTTTGATCGTTGGACCACGATCACCCCTGGCCTCCGACACACACACACACTCACACACACACACACACCCACCCGGGCGCATTCTGTCCCAGATGTGGTGAAGTTCCATGGTGACCCCTCAGAAGGGAAATGAAAGCAAACACCCCATAGACCAATGACCTCCACCCGGCCAGCGCTTCCACACATCCAGCACCTCCTCACATCCAGTTCCCCTATGCAGCCAACACCTCCACCCATTCAGCACATCCACCTATTCAGCTCCTCCACCCGGCCACTTTCTCCAGTTCACCTGACCCAAAAGTCCACCGTGCGCCACATTGCAAAAGACGGACGGCGGCGTGCTGCGCCATTGCCATATCGTCTTCCTTTATTGTTCGCATTTGCATATATATTAAATACGAAGCAAACGTGTTTCAGCTCGAGGCTGTGTGCAGTTTTCCGTCAGCAGACGCCACGCCAATAAACCCAAAATAACATCAACATCAACAACAACAACAAGGTGCCGTCTTTGAGTTCTCCACCCCGCTGTTCGTGTCGTTGATCAGAAGCCTATCTCAACATTCAAGCTTGCTCTTTATTTGCGTCATATTGAGGCGGCTGACCGCAACGCCGCTCGCGATTAAAGACATCAATGCGCGATTTCACGCGGCTTTAACTTATAGGGCTTAAAAGATTATTTAGCAGATTTACTGAATAGAAACAAGCTCATCCACCTTTATAGAGGTGCATTTACAATCGCAAATATGCTTTTGTTCTCCAGTTTCCTTTCAAAACAGATATGTAGACATTAATCGTATATTGGGAGTGATAATATACACAATGCGCAATACAAACTAATTGACTTTAAAAACATTTTGATGGCTTTGATTCTAATTATGACACAATTAGGAATAATTACCTTGTTTCTTAAAAGCGAGTTATATTTCTTTAAGGGATATTTAATTGTACGAGTTAAATAAGTCAGATAAGTAATTATACAAACCCTTTAAAACGCCGTTTTGCAAAACCGTCTTAACGTCTGCAGTATTTCTAAAAACATATATTAATTATTAATTAAGCATTTAGGAAACTGGCGAAAGAACAGTTCTCAAGTTTGTTCGTAAATCGTTTGGATGGAACGTTTTCGGGAAACGCGCGTTGTTTAATCGTCTGTCAGTCTGAATTTTCTTTTCTACTTTAATTGGAGTCGTTTCGTGTGTGGCTCCTTTAATAATAACTATTTTATTCATGATGTGCTTTTAGAAACTGCAGTTCGGCGTGACGTCTCGAAGTGTGTATCGATTACACGCGCGTTGTGACGTTGCGCATGCGCTCTGCACTCTGGAACGAGCGTCTGCGCCTGATAATTGGTTTCATACGTAATTGTTTAAAGCTTGTGTTGGAAAAGGCCGATCCAGTTTCTAAAAATAGACTAATATGATACAGAAAACGATGATTTTTTAATGGTATCTATTGAGCGTCAGGACACTGTGTGCTGCACAGGTTTAAAAATTGTAATGTATTTTCTTGTATTTGTGGCGTCGTGCGGTGTATCGATCTCTCTCGAGCTCTCTATAATTTATTCCACGTTGGTTTGTCAGATTGCATGATTTCGTTTCTGTCAGCAGCAGCTTTATCCCGCGTTCATCAGCCGTGATGAGGTTCGGTTCGGTTCGGTTCGCGTCACCGACGCTAATGTGAGGTTTTCTAAAGGTTTGCGGTGGTTCTGTCAGCTCTGTGCGTTAAAAGATCAAACCAGTCCTCGATTAAAACTTTCGATGAATGCAATTTAGTTTAAAAAAAAAATAATTAAAAGGTCAACGTGTCAAATCGCAGGTCGGTGCGATATCGGTTTTTGGCTTCGATTTCAAACTCTGAAGTTTAATTACAGGCTACACAATAGACAAAAGTATGAGAACCCAATTCTCAATCCTTTAATTCGGGTGTTTTATTCAGTTCTGAGGTCATGGCTGGATAAGATCAAGAACCCAGTCATCGAATTTGGACAAATTTGTGGGAACAGTTTGGGGAAGGCCCCTTTTCCTCTCCCGGCATGACTCTGTACAAAGCAAAGCTCCATAAAGGCGTGAGATTGGTTTGGAAGGACATGACCCAGAGCCCTGAACTTAAACCTTTGAGATGAACTAGAACTGAGACTGCGAGCCAGGTCCTCTCGTTTAATATCAGTGTGTAAATTTACGAAGTCCCCCCCCCCAACACACACACACACACACACACACACACACACTCCAAAATGTTTTAGAAAGTATTACGTGATCAACTCAAAAAAGACATTTATAATCGAGCTGACTCGGCTGAATTGTTTGCGGTGTCGATACTTTAGTCCGCTGCTGGTTCTGACTCAGATAAAGATGGCGTTGTTTAAAAACGTTTTAATTTAACTTTCAGACCTCCACGTCAGTACGGACGTGTGGGTGTGACGTCACGAACGGTCAGAATTCTCTTCCCACGGCGATCCGATTTTGGGAGATGTACCGCGTGTTCGAGTCTATTTTAACTGCAGTGTTTGACCTTTGATCTTTTTGACACCCCCCCCTCCCATTACCCCAAACACTTGGTTACCACCCAACACCGTCGCTATTTACCTAATAATAATAATGATAATAATAATGATAATAATAATATAAAGGACCGTAACTAAACTAAATCACATGAGTCCATTTAAATTGTTTTCGGCCATGATTGCAGAAAACGCGTCCAGAAATCATGTCAATTAAATTAATACAGGTTTCCCTCACGTACAGTACTGATCAGAACAATCCGGAGCGTCCAATCTAAACACTTGGTCTGATTACAGCGTGAACTCACAGTTTTTTTAAATTATAAATCTGTTTCTGCAAACCCACAATCCGATAACGCTCTCATTCATGAAATGGCGTGATGATTGTTAAATGATACCGACATTGCGACGCTGTTATCTGAAGGTGAAAGGTCAGGCAGGAGGTGTTCGTGGCCCGGCGCATGCGCAGTGGGCGCCATTCAAATAATATGGAATAATGCGCGAGCTTAACAATTTCGTTAAATAAATCCCGGATCGACTTTTATTTTCATTTGAAAGTCCACTCAACGTGTGTGTGTGTGTGTGTGTGTGTGTGTGTGTGTGTGTGTGTGTGTGTCGCTAAAAACACGTTTGCGCCCCAGAACCCCACAGCGAATAGATTTATATCCAAAACCCGCAGCGACTGTAACCCGCTCATCAGTCTGTAAAACTGCAGTGAATTTAAAAAATGTCTAATAAATAATCTTTAGTTTTAAACAAAAAAAAAAAACGAAAGCTTGTCCTTCTGTCCTCGAGTCGAATCTTTTAATATTAAGATTTTAAGCTTTGAAGATGAACAACCGCACATCAAAAAAATAAAAAATAGTAATAAATATAATGAATGGTAGTTTTTTTTTTTGGTCACCTGACCAATCGGACAAAAAGATTACAAAGCATGTGGCACGTTCTACCTTTTTTTATTCCAGACAATGCGATGCCTATAATCGTGTGAAAATCTTTGGCTTGAAGCATCAGTTAGTCGTGAGTTATTTCGAGTCGAGCTGTGAGACTTTAAAATGAATTATGGGTTTTATAGACAGTGCTATCACAAAAAGGGGACTCCTAAAAAGTCTGACACGGGGAGGAAAAAAGGGAGAGAAACGATTAAAAAAAAGAAACGCCCGCAAGTAAGGAAGGAGACAAATGTCCCGATCTTACCTGAATGTTAAATATATACATCTTACAATTTTTTGGCTATATATATAAATCTTCATAGTCTGTCCGGATAATGTACAGTATAGTATAGATTAATTTAAATAAGGTCTCTTGAGTTTTTGGGAATCGCCCTCCATCAAAATCGCGGAGCAATCTTTCTTTTTTAAAAAGTCGCTCTTTGAAGTCAGCGTCCATTTTCTTGACGCTCCGCTCTTCACACCGTGGACTGAAATCTGCAGCGTTTCACAAAAGATCAGAGGCGTCAGCGACGTCGTTCCCAAGTGTAATAACGATACGAATAATAATCATACTGATAATAATAATAATCCATGTTTGATGTTTGTATCTTTTTGTGAAACGAATGCACCGCAGTTCTTTATACTGGGGGGGGGGGCTCTCGCCGGTCCCTCATCGCTCCTCCTGTCCTCCTGTCCTCTACTCGCTCTCCTCCTTTTCCTCTTGCACTGTGGTGGTGGAGTGGTTGTACAGTCCCTGCGCCATCAGCTGCAGCGCCAGTCCGTTTTTGTAGCCGGTCGCCTTCTTGATCTTCGCCCTCTTGTTCTGGAACCAGATTTTGATCTGCGACTCGTTGAGGTTCAGCTCCTGGGCGAGGGCCTGCCGCCGCTGCTCCGTGATGTAGCGACTGGCCTGGAACTCCGCCTTGAGCCGCTGCAGCTGCTCGGCCGTGAAGGCGGTGCGCGGCCGCTTGTCCTCCTTGTCGCTCTTCTTCTTCTTCAGCTTGCGGGTTCTGGGGCCTGACGTGGGAACAACGGTAACAAACAAAGAGCCGACACGTAAATATTAGGCAGCGACAGGCCGCGGGGGGGGGGGGGGGTTCTGCTNGGGTTCTGCTGAAGTGTTTACCGACCCCAATGAGGCCCGGATGTGTTTGTGATGTCACCAGCAACAACAATCACTATTTATATTTCAGAAGCCCTTTCGATTCAACTAACAAACTGCTACGTCACAAAGTACGAGCGCATTTGTACTCTGTTCTGTTTGATCAGCTCCGGTACAAATAATAATAATACGATTACGAATTTATATCATGCAATTAAAGTCCAGTCGCATTATAGCAATTATACAAACAACTAAACTAAAACCACATGAGCAGCAGCTGATCATCTCTTAAAAGTGCACAAGAAAGTGAGACGAGGTGACTAAAAAAGTGCAATAAAATTATATACTTAAAGTTTACGTTAGAATAATTTACCATAATTATGCACCATAAAAAATAAATAGTTCTTCATATACTATATACACTCAGTTGTACAGTGCATTTAACAGGGTTAATAATTCTATCATAAAAAAAATAAAAAACGTATTAGTTTATTAACAAGAGTATTTGGAACTTTGATCCCTGTGCTGTACATAAAGTTTGTTCAATTTTCAGTATTATAAATAAAATTAATAAAATACTACTACTAATAATAATACACAAAATACATATTCATTAAATATTAAAATGCTAAATGATTAATAAAAATAAGGTTTTATTTAAATGTATTAATTTAACACAAAGTAACACGTTTTTATTTCCTGAGCGCATTAAGGTTTTATTTATTATCTTATTTTTTTTATATGTTTTTTTTTAATTCACAGCAGATTCAGACTCTCAGCGTTTCTTGGATTTTTCGCTGCATGTTCAGATTATTAAAGATATTTTTTGTTTTGAATCGTATTAATATTTCATGTTCAGGGATCATTGTACTGAATAAGTTCAGTTTGTTTACTTCAACTTTTCTCCAGCAAAATCAGAATATCAGCATAAAATTTAAAATACGTTCAAAAATAATTTCAAATATTTTTTACAGAACATTTTGAGGTCGCTCTTTAAAATGCGCACGTTTTATTTCATGTATTTTTTACAGAAATAGAATATTAACACGGTTAAATCAATTAAAATAGATTATTGCGTTTAAAGTAGACATTTGTATGTAAAGAAATACTTTAAATAAAAAGGTCCAACAGAAATTATTTTTCGACGTGTTTTCCAAACTTTGCTGAATCTGAACTAGACCTTAAACTAGTCCTAGTTACAGAAGTCTAAGTGACACTTCATAATCAGTGGGGCAGGCTGAAGATCAAAGCCATGACTTTACAGAACAATAAATTGTGTTATGGTTCTGTAACTCAGACTAAACTCATGTTGTCTGATTAAAAATAAATCTACAAATAAAACCAGAAACAACCCAGGACACAAAGGCCTGATTCCGTCAAGTTCCTGTTTAAATAATGATTTACCAAAAAACATTGGAGAGGTCAGATTTTAAGTTCTTTGAGGCATCGTTCTCTCAAAACTAAACACATCTTTAAAATATTTTTACCGGTAAACACAAACCACAGAACAGAAATACTCTTAAATTGATTGGGCAAAGATTCCAAAGACACAGGGACTGGACACCCCTGCATGTCTCTACATCTAATGCAAATGTCAGCATCAGACGTTTTGGCTCAGTGATGCCTCATGATCAAAACAAACTCAGACTCAGAGTTGGACTTCACTGTTGACTTGTGGAACATGGAAGAACTAAGCATGGTGGGGGTGGGGGTGGGGGGGTGCTTACTGTGCTAATTATATAAGCAGCTTGGGTTTAGTAGATATTGTTTTATGGATCAGTAATTGGTTTGAGGGAAAATCTAAAATGTTTGAATTTGTAAAGCTGCTCTGCTTAAACAATATTATCGTCGTCGTCGTTGTTGTTGTTGAGGTTTGTTTAAAATTGTAACCCATCACGTGATTGTATCAAAATTGTGGTAATTTACTCCCAAATCTTAAGTTAATAATAAACCTGATCTATGATCTGATCAATTCACATGAATATTTTAATCCAGTCCGTGAGATCTGCTATAAAACGTTGATGGTTTGTACAACAAAATGTAAATTAAAACTGGTTATTTAAAATAATGAAATAAAGCACGTGTTTACAGTCGAACAGGCTGAATAATTATTTATAGTTTTGAAGTTGACGTTGAACCAAAAATCATATTTATAGTAAATCAGTAACGCTGTGATATTCAGCTGTGAACGCGTTGGCCGGCTGCAGACTCGCACCATCCGAAATCAATTTAATTTAAATAATCAGAGTTTCTTTGGACGGAACATTAAAGCAGTTTATTTCCTCACAATCGACGAGGCGACGAACCTCAGCAGCCGCCTGACGTTTGAACTCCAATCCGAGTCGGTTCGAGTCTACAGTTTGTTCGTTGTGTACAGACTCTGGTTGCTGGAACCCGTTTCTGGTTTAATTCGTGCGACACAAACACTGTTCCTGGATCAGATCAGATTTCGCTGATGTCATTTATCGTTTTATTTTCTCTAAACTAAAAGCGATCTGTGGTTCGGGTTTAAGACAGAATGCGTTTGGTGTCGAACAGGCCTGAAAACCTAGAACCCTGAAACAATGAAAGAACGCGCTGTGAGATCTGACCCGTTTATGGGGGAGTCGGACATTTCTTGTAAAACGTGAATCGGATCTCCAGCAGCTTTAAAGCCGCGAACAGGCCGCAAACCCGCGCGAGGCTTTTTAAACGTGATCACCAAAATATCTATTTAAATTAAAAGCGTGGTATTTAATGGGAATTCACAGCAATGACGTAACGCGTCCTGGATCAAATACATGGCAAAACACTGACGTTAAAATTACAATAATAAAATAATACCGAAGTCTAATGTGTCGATCGAGCGACCTGCTGGTTTCTGTCCCGCTGTATATTCTGCACTGTGGGCTTTATATTAAAGTGAAACGTCCTGATGTTAAAAACGACGGTGCAAATATTTATTCTGCTTATTTTGGGTCGTTGCTGCTTTTCCTTCAACGCTGGGATTTAAAGGTTTGAAACGTCGATTCCAACACCGCGTCTTTCCTCGCAAACTGTCCAAAATAGGCGACGAGACGATTTTTTTTTGTCGTTTGCGAAAATGCGCAACCTGTTATTTATCTCAGCAGTCTCTTCATGCCTGGTGCTCACAAATAACTTCAGAGTCGACACTAAATATCACTTACAGTCTGCAAACGTTAACATCTTGACATCAGTGCGCAGTCGCTTTTACAATGAAAGGGCGCAGATGAAAATAAAATCAAACTGAAATACGTCTAATGTGCAAGTAGCGTAACATTTACTGCTATATTATCAAATTTTATACAGCAATAAATCAGCAGCAAGTTTAGCATAAGAATATAGTACTAAATTAAAATTGTTATTGTAATCTTTATACATCTACCAATCCTATTATGATTATTACTATTATTATTATTGTTATTATTATTAATAATAATAATATTATTATTAATACTATTATTATTATTATTATTATTATTATTATTATTATTATTCTCATGCCTTATGCAGTCTTGTGCAGGTCCTACATAGGTATATAAATATAGGTTTTTATATAAGTATATAAATTTTCCAACCTAAACACAATGGCAAAATTAAGTAGCCTCCTAAAGTTTTTTTATTTTATTTTATTTTTAGCACTAGCTATTACTATTATTATTATTATTATTACACTTCTGGAAATTTTCAGCATGAAGTCATAATAATAAATCTAAAACTATTACAAGTTTTTAAAGTTTTACTGCTATTATTATTATTATTATTATTATTATTATTATTATTATTATTATTATTGCTGTTGTCGTTGTAATTTTTTTATGATAGTAAAAAAAAGACTACCACCAAAAGCTAATCGTCCCAAGTAGTTTGCGGAGCGCCGTCCGACCTGCCCCTCTCGGCGGATCTAAAGCAGTGTGATTTTAGGTTAAAGAAGCCTCACCGGATGAGGGTCTATCCGAGTAGCGTGTGCAGTAAACCCAGGCGGGCCACAGCAGCGGCTGCCCGGACTCTTTGGCCCCCGTCGAGCCGCCGCTCGCTCCGTTCACCGGCGTCAGTGTCGCGCCTTCGCCGCACTTATTGCCGTCCAGTAAGCCCTTGGAGGAAGAGGAAGACGGCGAGGAAGATGAGGAAGACGACGACGACGACGACGACGTGCTGTCGCCGGTCGAGTCCGGGCGCGACGACGGCCTGGAGACCAGGGGGCTGACGTTTTCCCGGCTGGAGAGCAGCTCCCGCTTGCAGCCGAAGTCCGGCCGCAGGATGTTGTCGATGAAGAAGTTGGTGGTCCGGTGGACCTGCGGCGCCGCCTCTCGCGGGGCAATCGGGGGAGACGCGCTCTGGCGCTCGGCCGGGTCCTTCTGCTCCTCCATGAGGCTGCCGACCCGGAGTCCCACTTGTTGCCGGCACTCTAATCCTAAATGGGTTTTAGGACGTCCTAAACGCGGCTGTCTGACTCAGGCCACCTCGGGGGCGCCGCACCGCCGGCTGCATGCACACTCTGCCCCGCGCCTGCACAGTGGAGACGGAAGCGCGCCCGCTAGTCGCTCAGACGCATGATGCTGACGCTCCGCGGCCCCACGTCTGACAGCCCCGCGCCTCCCAAACGCTTTCTAAAATCTGCTCTTTTCTCTCTCCCTCTCTCTCTCTCTCTCTCTTTCTCTCTCTCTTTCTCTCTATACCCCCCCTTTCGCTCCCTTCATCAACCGGAAGCACGTGAGCCAGCCACACGTGCGCTACTCCAATCCGGGTTCGGCGTGTCCGCTGTCACAGGAAAAGGCGTCCAATCGAGTCGCCGAGACGTTGTGCGAATCACACACGCGTGGACGCGCCTTTAATCTCAGACGACACGCTTTATCCTCCCGCACTGTGAGTGTTGATGAAGACAATGAATAACTGAATGTGGGCTGGACCATCATCATCATCATCATCATCATTAACAACAACAATGTATTACTATTATTATTATTATTATTATTATTATTATTATTATTATTATTAAATGGTTAAATAATAATAGTACAGTCGTCTCTCCAGGTGCACTTGACATCATCGTACCTTTTGGCTTAACAATTGGACCTATGTCTCCTTTTTGTTCCCAAACTGTATATGAACGTACTTCAAAGGGTGACGACCCTTGTACCCCTAAAGGTACAACAATCTTCGTATAATAATAATAATAATAATAATAATAATAATAATAATAATAGTACAAACATTATTAATAATAATAGTATTGCTGGTGATAGATGATTTAGGACACATTATTTTTGGAACGCACGCTTCTAAACAATGATTTAATATAAATAAAGTGCTTAACTTTTATACTCGTATAATAAAGCATTATTCTACCGTATTTATTACAAACGTTGTTAAATACAGATGCTTATATATAGAAGGGTTTTAGGTCCACATTAAATAAGTTAATAAATAAATCTTTACGTAATGTATATCAGATTAGAGGTTGCTATTTTGGAATATTGTTTTTCTGTTTGCTTCAATGCCGAACTATGATTTTAGAACTCTACAGTTCGGTTCTAACGTTTTTAAGAAACTCGCCCTCGTTTCGTTATTATTGTTATTTTTATTTCTGTTTTATTTTTTTAATAGTATAAATCTAATACTACTTAGGGGTTTTCCGTGTGTCAGATAATATACATAATGTTAACTAACAATTTAATTTTTTTATTATTAGTTTGTATTGGTATATTTATTACAATCTACAAAAATTCAGACTGCCGCTATTAGGCCGCATGTCGTGCGAGGGGCAAACAGCCTTAAGACATCAAGACGGTGTCCGGACGCGACGTTAGCGCGTTCTACAATCACAAATGTCCCGGGATTAAATCTTTATTGTGGAAAAGCTGCAGCGGCCACTTCATTCTTTGCTCATTAGCAGGCCCACTCCATCAGCGCGCTGTTCGGGCTGCAGGGGCCGCACCCCTCCTCTCTGCGCCGGGCGGCTCGGGGAAATTAGGGCTCCGCACTTATCGCGTCGCGAGAGGCGGAGGCCGCGCGGAGATAATTTATAGGTTTTAATTAGCGCTCATTCGGGCCGATCAGCTCGACGCTGCTCGAGTAAAGAGGGTGAATAAAACGGCGCTGGCAGGCCGCTTTATCTTCAGCCGCGAGCTCAATAAAGGCCCGGAGTCACCGGAGAGACCATTTACCTCAAAATGACTTTATTGACGATTTTACATCTCGGATAATTCGGCTCTTTCTTTTTCGCGGCAAATGAGATGATGACAAACGAGCGGCACGCGGCCTCAGTGAACGGCCGCTCTCAAAGCAAAATAACAACAAAAGAAAAAACATATTCCGCACTGCAAACTATTTTAATTCGATTGCCCGCGTCGGATAATTAACAATGCCTGAGCTCGTGCAGCGTGCAGGATTATTCGAATTATGCTCGGGATTACGTGCGCTGGGATTATGCAAACGATGGCGCGCGACGCCCGGATTTGGATTGCACGTGCAGATCGTGTTCGGTCCGTGGAATAAACACGCGAGGGGAGATGCTATCGAGAGCGACGCCGCAGGCAACTAATAAAAATATCGCCTCGTTCCTCCAAAGGATTTGTTTGGTGCCGCCGTTCGCGCTGTTATTAGATCCGTCTGACTGACTGGAACCAGTTCATCAACACTCCCAAGTTTTCACGCACCAGAAGTTCCCCCGCAAACCATCTCACAACGAACAGGCCCCGCGTCTTCCCCCTAATCCACCGTTTTATTATCAAAGAAACCAGTTCGTTTCCCATAAATACAAACCTATTGTCGTTCAATGCCATTTAAAAAAAAAAACATGTGTTTATTGGAAGCATTTCATAAAGTCTCGTTTGTTTCCAATGCAGCTGCAAGATTTCCTAAATTGCCGTGGTATCAGTTTGAGACGAATCCGAGGGTCAACGTGGAATTAGTTCCTAAATCAAATTAAAATGATTTCGTGGATGTTTCGATTTTTGCAATTTTTATAACATCCCATTCTATACGCTGGTTTTCTCTTTGCAGCCATAAGAGCTTTCACTTTTTGGAATGGCTTGCTGCAAGATTTTGGAGTGTGTGTGTGTGTGTGTGTAAGAGAGAGAGAGAGAGAGAGCGAGAGAGAGTGTGTTTGCCCATCTGAGATCAGACACTGGTGTTGTTTTTAAAGATGTTGCTTTGAGCCTCAGAGTGTTATATATGTGTGTATATATATATATATATACACCTGAATGCAACGACTAACAGCCCTGTCCCGCTACTTTTGTCCATCTAAAAAGGTGAATTCATACACAAACTTGTATTTTTTTTGTGGTAAACACGTGATCTGATCAGCTGCTACGCCCATTTAGACAATCTGCACCAAGTCGAGCGTTTAAGTTTCTCCTATAATTAAAAAATGTGGGTTTGAAAGACGTCATGATTCGCTGTGAGAACAACACGACACGCACCACGTCGTTAACGACGAGCACAACTGCAGGCCCACGCGCGGCCTTTCTGCATCACGCGAGCGCCAACGCGAGGATGTTCGGGGGAATGACAACGGTGTGATCAACCGCGACGAGGCTTCCAAAAGATTCAGGCTGCAAATTTAATTTTGCATAACTGAGACAACAGCGATTTTCACCATTTTTTTTTTTTGGAAAATTAAAACGACAGACTTTCTGTTTGATTAGTTTTTAAATCAATGGCGAGCAATTTACACTAACGTAAACCCCTCGTTCTCCAAAGTTCTTATTTTTCCTTAAACGGCGACACAGGACGACAGCAATCGTTTGATTATTTCTGCCTGAAGTTTGCATGTTCTCCCCGTGCCTGCGTGGTTTCCCTTCCTTGGTTTTACACCACGGTAGTTGATGTGATGGATGCATTTATTTTTTCCTGGTATTAATGTGCACGTGGGTGTCTGTGTGTCTGTCCTGCGATGGGATGTCGACCTGTCCATTTGTTTCATAAAACTTCATAAAAAAACAATAAATCGGACGAATGAGTGAATAAATAAAGTGACGTGGTGACGTCCCATATCATTTAAAACGCGGCATTTCCGTGTCGATCAATTTCCCTCTGACTTTCTTTGTTCCGTAAATGTTTTTTGTTTTGCGGCACAAAGAACCTCATTCTCTCAGGATAAAATCCAGATGTTTTAATTTTCCGATCCGACAGTAAAGTAGATCAGATTGTAAAACACACAGTTTAAATGAACTTTCTTTAGTTTCGTTCTTTCAAAGATTAACACAAATTAAAATCCTTTACAGAACCCGAACGTGGTGTCACGGCGTCTCAATGAAAAGTATTTAATGGCTCTTTTATTTTTTAAATCTAATCCTGAAAGCAACATGTGTGCTTCCTTAAAACAACACGTCATTTAATTTGAATATTAAAATCATTTTCAGAATTTATTATAATTAAAACCTCTGTTCATTTAAATAACTTCGAGTCAAAGCTTTTTAAAAACGATGCTTCAGCCAGAAACCACAAATATTCACTGCTAGAATTGTTTATTACCATCATTAGAAGTGATGCAGTTCACACCAAAAGGCTTTAAGCTTTTTTATTTTTGCGGATTTAAGAGTTTGTTCATTAATTCTTCATAAATCTAGTTCTGTTTTTCTGTGTATTTTACATTAGATTTTTATAAGTTATTTAACTCAGACGTAACTCAGATCGGATCTTTATATTCTTACTTTTTTACCGAACCAACAATCATTTAAAACAAACCAGTTTTCTAACCAGTTGTGAATTTGTCCCCATTGTGGTCCAAATAAAGATCTGATCTTAAGAACTCTGATCTGATCTGATCTGATCTGATCTGATCTTAAGAACACACGGAACTCACGGAACAACTAAATCAATTAATTAATTAATTAAAACTTTGACGTTTTGTTTATTCTTTGTACTTCGTTTTTCTGTGGAATCATTCCTAAAGTTTTTATCTGAATGATATTCAGTCACAACAGCTGGCCTCACATCTGGAAACGTCTCTGTGAGTTTCTCAAACGTAAGACGAAGAGCCTCAAACTCTTAAGGTGTTAAACTCTGAATTTAGATACAGATCAGATATCGATCAGATATCGATCAGATTTTGATCACTATGATTTAGACAACGAGCTCGGTTTAATTCATTAATAAAGACCGATTAGTTGAATTTAAACGAATCAGGCATTAAAGGCGTTTGTTTGTTTTTAATGAGATTAAGGTGAGTCGGATAATAAGATGAAGCTCCGCCCACTGTGTTTTAAAGTTAGTACAGAGTTACAGCAGCGTTCTCTTTATGATCCTGAACGTGTCAGATATAACAGCACTGAGGAAGGACCTTTATAACCCCTTTAATTTACAATATGTTCACACACACACACACACACACACACACACACACACACACACACACACACACCATCTCGTGGGTCATTATAACGACCTCTTCATAGAATGATTATCCTCATTATCGAGCACCGGTTATGTAAAACCACTAGAGGGCGGAGCTTTCAGTAATAATTTACAGGAATCCCTCAACACGTCCGCCTCCTAATAGTTAGATATTTTTTTTCTTGTCACGTGGTAAAAAAAACACTCATTCATCCATTATCTTCAGCTTAATCCTCTATTAGGGTCGCGAGGGGGTTCCCCATGCACATCCAGGGGAGAACGTTTCGGCGCTGGGCAGATACACCCAGGACAGGGGGGCAATCTAACGCTGAGAATTGCACACTCAGACACACTATATGGGGCAATTTATATTATTCATTTCACCTTGAATCCATGTTTTCGGACTGTGGGAAGAAACCTACACGGACACGGGGAGAACATGGAAACTCCTCCCAGATGGGGATTCGAACCGCGCTGAGAGGAGAACATGCCAAAAAACTAAGCCACCGCACGGCAACATTTATTCATTCATTCATTATCTTCCGCATTATCCTCTACTAGGGTCGTGGGGGGTTGTTGGTTCCCCATGCCCATCCGGGGGAGAACGTTTCGGGCGCTGGGCAGATACGCCAATCTATCACTGGGCACACACTCACTCACACAGACACGCACACACACACACTCTATATGGGGCAATTTGGAGAAACTCAATTGACTTGATCCATGTTTTTGGACTGTGGGAGGAAACCGGAGAACCTGAAGGAAACCCACGCAGACACAGGGAGAACATGCAAACTCCACCTATCGCTGGGAGGCGAATGTGCTAAACCACTAAGCCACCATGCTGCCGCACGGCAACATATAAATTATTAAATATTAAAGATGATTGGTGGACCAAATTAGTTTTGATCAATTAAAGTGCTCGTAACTTTTTTAGTTTTTATTTAAACAATGATTTTAATAACAGAACAATTATTTAAATGTTAATTAATTGATTAATCGTAATGTTTTTTGTGTATTTTATGATTAATATAATTAAATGTAACGTGGTTTTAGGATAAAGATTTAAAGTTTAGTTGGTGGTCAGTGATTACACGTTATGACGCGTCCTGACGTCACTGCCTGGCGCGCGAACTCTCGCGAGAAAAACCGATAGGAACCAAACGGCAGCGTCCGGGATCTTCCAACTTAATTATAAACACGACGCTGTGTAAATCAGAGAAAACGCGGTTTAAATGTTTAATCTACCACCTGAAACCCACACAGAACGTCCCCGCAACCTTTTAACAGCCGAGCTGGAGAATTAACCTCCAACGAGAGAGAAACTCGAGCTACATGTTAGAGAAACCGCTGCGTTGTTTCCGCGTCACTGTTATTAATACAGCAGCGCCATCTGCGGGTAAGAGAGCGTTATTACAGACATCCTGCAGAAATTGGGTTTATTAAAGCGATACGGTTCGAGAGGGCGGCATTAATGTGAATAAATGACGGGAAAGAGGTCTGAGACCTATTTATACCTCACTTACACCTCTTTACGTGATTTATTTACAATTATACAAAAGCGTGAGTGTCGTGTTGCGCTCAGAAAACACACTAATGTTACAAACACACGATCATAAAAATGCGTTTATTAAAAAACTAAATCGTTAATAATCTGCTCTTCTGCGACGTAATCTAGTCCCGTTTTTAAAGTGAACGCTGATCGCTGAGTTACAATCACACACTGCCATCTAGTGGTCAAATTACAGAACGCAGTTTATAAACACAGTGTAACAGGTTTAGTATCTCTGCTTATATTAATCTGGATTTTATTATTTTAAAATAATGTATTGTATTTCACGCACTGATACCAATGTGAAGCGCTCAGAAGGGTGTTATTGTTAATGATGTCACGGCTGGACAAACGGCTCAGCCAATCAGATTTGAGGAACAGAACTACCCATATATATATATATATATATATATAGTGGAGGCACAGTGGCTTAGTGGTTAGCACATTCGCCTCGCAGCTCTAGGGATTCCCGGTTCGAATCCCCATCTGGGTGGAGTTTCCATGTTCTCCCCGTGTCTGTGTGGGTTTCCTTCGGGTTCTCCGGTTTCCTCCCACAGTCCAAAAACATGGATCAAGTTAATTGAATTCTCAAAATTGCCCAATTTAGAGTGTGTCTGTGTGAGTGAGTGTGTGCCCAGCGATGGATTGGCGCCCTGTCCTGGGTTTATCTGCCCAGCGCCCGAGACGCTCTCCCCTGGATGGGCATGGGGAACCCCACCGCGACCCTAATAGAGGATAAAGCGGGAGATAATGAATGAATGAATATACTGTATATAAAGTACTAAATATATATATATATATATATATAATGTACATTATATTCAAATTCCAAACACTTTATTTATTTTATTGATATTTGTTTATAAGATCAGTACACTTGCGCTATTGAACAACCCTGTAATGTAATCACTTCACCAGTAGATGGCGGTATTGTATTGTTTATCCCTCGTTTGCGGCTGTATTGTGCATTATTTTAATTGTATATCGAGTCGCTCACGGTTTATCTGATCTCTGTACTGTAGATGTTACGACAACTTCCGACCGCCGACATCAAAGTGATGAAGATCTGCGCGAGCTGTGTGACGGGATAGGAACGAAACCTTCGACCAGGTGAGCTGCTTACGATCTAACAGGAGGCTCTTTGAACACGTGACGCGTTACGTTATCAGGTTGCTTTGTGTTCATTTATTTACGTTATTAAACCTTTAGCGGTAGTTTGTCTGCAGATGGCAGCATTGCCAAAGCCTCGAGCGCCTGCTCGTGCGCCCCCTGCAGAGCAGCAGAGTGAATTACACACCATCGCCATCTCATTATGTTAATGTCGGAGGTTTAAAAGTAAAGTCGAATGTTATTGTGTCCGTTTGTTTACACAGATTTATGTTTTTTTTTGGTGGGGGGGGGTTCTCAGTGGTTGAGGTGATGGGTTATCGATCTGAAGGTTGTGGGTTCGAATCCCGTTCAATTCATTGCTTTGATTCTGTGTCTCCGCCTTGAATGTCATGTCTTTGATTGAACACGTGATTGGAAATGAGGTTGAAGGACGTTTATGGAGAACGTCCTCGGGGTCTCCAGGAACGTAGACGGGCGTGAGCTTCTGCGTCCACGGTTCTAAGTCTTGTATCGTTCTGTACGGTCGGGTTCTCAAGCGGTTTTGACGTAAAAACCTCTCCATCATCCATCTGGAATGATTAAACCAGGCATACCCCCCCCCCACACCCGCACCCGCACCCCCCCCCTCCACCACCAGCAGCTGCAGCTGCCACTAAATCCACTTCCTAATTGTTAAACTGATTATCTTTGGTTCCAGCGGCGGGTTAAGATTAATGTGACATCATACAGTGACATTTAACAGCAGACAGTGTGTCTGCACACACACACACACACACACACACACACTCAGTGGGGTTGTGGAGGAACTTCCGTGGTGAGTGTGTGGGTATTTGACGAGGTCCGTGTTTTAAACGGGGTTCTCCTCTGTTCTGGAGTTCCGCGTTTCAGCGTTCAGCGGCACGGCGGGGGTTATCCATCATGGTGTAGAACTGAGG
>JAFMOD010001811.1:10032-64872 GCA_019802435.1 Corydoras maculifer
ACACACACACACACACACACACACACACACACACACACACACACACACACACACACACACACACACACACACACACACACACACACACAGACGCACTGACGTCAATACCACAAAGGAATCATAAATCAGTTCACCCCCCATTTTTGTTGAACTGCTGTACATTAACTCGAATGATAGAATTAAAAGCTGCACTCAACTCTGCATTTAATCCAAAGCATCATATTACTGGAATCATCAGTCCATTACCCACGAGAGGACGAGCAGGTCTATCTGCGCCATAACAACCAAAACCGCCCACAGTTAATATGCTTAAAAACAAGACTATTCTCTGATTATTCACCGTAATTATTATTTAGAACCACAAGTTCTATTTTCAGGTCAATTAAAATATTCCATCTCCCAACAGAGCGCGGATGCAGCACTGAAAACTTTATCATCCAGTTCATTTTGTTCCATCATAACATTATTTAAATATGGAGGGGGGGGGGGAGATGACCATCCAGAGGAGAACATTTCAGATGAACATTTTTCGATTCCCTTTTAAATGTTTTTTTATTAATTGATTTTTTTATTTTAATATTTATTATTGCTGAATTGTAAATATTTCTAGTAAGTGAATGATTGTTCTCCGTGCTGCAGGGTTCCGTTATAAATGCAGCAGGATGAAGTTATCAGTGTGATTGATGACATGCAGAGTAACTGTAATAGAACCTGCTGTCATCTTAAAGTCCATGTATCTCACAAATAAGGACACAATGTTGATGAGAAAGGGTTGTAGTTCGTGTGAAAGTGTGAGGCGTTGGTGTGTGTGTGTTTGTGTATAGGTCCGTCAGTCTTGTTATCCTTTCTGCACGGGGACAGCGTGTCCAGAACATTTTGTTATTCTCTTTGTAAAACTCTTCAGCAACAACATGGTCATGAAGTCATTTTCAAAAATGCCAATTAATTTCAGAACTAAACACAATCACCATATTTATATAGATTGAACCACTAATGAAGTGCAGCAGCACACTCTGCTCTTTGCCCTTTTGTCCATGTAATGAGCAAAAAAAAAAAAACACCTACACTGAAAACAAGCCACACACGCAGGTAGCACGATAAACAACACGGTGGGGGGGAATTAGCACTTCACCAGCGTTCTCACTCATAAAAACACATATACTAAGTGATGTCTCTCTAACATAGTCATATCCAATGTCCCCATGTATCCGACCACCTACCTGTGTTCTTGTAGTTCTCTGTACAAAGAGTGCTGTTTACATTAAGAGTGAAGCGTTACACTTGATCCCATTGTGAGATGAAACTATGCATTATAATAAATGATCTTTAATAACTGACTGTAAATAAAGTTGGATTTTATTTTGGTTTGTATTATAGATTCTTTGAGTCTTTGATGATTCCAGGGTCAGAGACTGACACCATACTGGGTGTACAGATGCTACAGTGAGTGAGATGATAGCTGCACTGACTGAAGGAGTCAGTATGACGTAGAATATTCAGCTTTGTGCTTTTGGTAATTTGGCACTGTGTAGATTGATCTGGTCAACATAAATTTTGTTGCCAAATAACGTCGTTAAGCCTCATGACCTGAACCAGCTAAACATCTCAGTGAGCTAAGTGATTGGGGTCCAGATCTGGCCCATTTTCATCCGGCACACTCGCCGCATGGATTGACTGCACTCTGTCGGCCGACGTCCTGCGTCAGCCTTACCTTCAACCACATTCTCCATTGGTATGAGGGCTACATATGCAGCGGATTAGGGCCATACATCGTGTTTTGGAACATGTGGGCCATGTGATTTTTTTTTTTTAATATGTGGGCCACTTATGGCTCACGTGTTGGTAGCACTGCCATACGTCTGCCAAAGGGATCAGATTTGTTTTGGGATAAGTTGGCTAAATGGAGTGCTTTTATATGAGGGCCACCTTCGGCTCCCATGCAGTTTGCCAAAGGTGACCTTCATCTGTATGATTCTGAGAACCACTGACCACAACATCCAAAAGTCTGGTAATGAATGTGGAAGGACTGTTAAGAGACTTGGACTTTGGGGATTTTAAAATGCAATGCTCTGATCAGTAATGCATGCTCACCACCCACCTGAAGCCTGGAATCATTTTGGCGAATCCAATGACTTTCTGAATGCTGTAGCTGACCAGATCGGCCAGATGGGGCAGCATAGAGAGGCGAGAGCTCTCCTCCTCACTGGACTCTGGGCTGTCCATTCCCTCCTGGCCCATTGAAAACAGACTACTAAGCCTGGTGTCCACAGACTCTATTCAGTAAACAGACAGAATAATAGATTACATATCTATATAATCATAACAAACAGCATTTCCTCAAAGAGAAAGTGCAGATATTACGTAAGCACCCTTTGTGCCTCAATGTCTAATCACATATCATTAATAGAGCGTTAACTATGTACACCACTCTGCCAATAGTGTGTAAATACCGCTTCTGGATTTTGTAAGTTGGGCTGGACCCCTTACTTTTAGTAATGTTCCTAATACAACAGTGTATAAAACATTTTGGACGGTTACATGCTTTTATTCTGGTTCCAACTGTGCTCATGAACTAAATATTTAGTCATGGGTCTACCGGCCAAAAAAGCAGCTTAAACTCCAGCCCAGAAAAGATTTTGGGATGCATTAGAATGCTGAGTGCAACAGAGTGTAAATAAACATGCTTTAAAAAACATACAAGATCTCAAAATGTCCTCCAACACTCAGAACTTAGGTGCAGAACCACATTTAGGATTTTTTTTAAACTTAGTGGTTAGAGCCCTGGGGTTCAGATGGGAGGGTTGTGGGTTTAAATTCCTGCTCCGCTGAGCTGTTACTGCAGGGGCCTCAACTCTGTCCTGCTCCCGAGATCCCATCTGCATCCAAGCAGCACATTGCATGAGTGTAAATGTAACAATAAAGACATCTTATTTCCTTTTTGCTGGAGCTCAGTGTCTCTGAGAAATGAAAGGGACCCAGCAGGGATTACATCTGCAGTGCTGCAACAACACTGCTGTCTGATTTACATTTCGAATTAGTGAGATGCAGAAATTAATGTTGGAAAACAGAGAAACTACATAAATATCTGGGAAAAAGTGAAGAAAATGATTCAAGCATGAAGTAAAGATTCACACAGGACAATACACCATGACAACAGCTGACTGGAACCAGAGCCTGAGCAGACAATGCAACAGAATAATCCATTTCTTTAAATATATAACACAAGGCCTCACTCTCTCGCTCTAAATGTTATTGTTTAGGTTTTAATAATACGGAGTAGTGCCTCACTTTGCTCTCTGGAGCCTCAATTCTGAGATGCTGTTCTTTTAAATACGGTTGTACAGAGATGAACTTAAACCAGTCTTCTGTTTTCTTTTAATCTCTCATAATAAAGCTCTCCTGTCGTCGGGAACGGCGTTTCATTGAAGAATCAATTGCAGTATACTGTCTAGGACCCAGGAGATTAGGTAAATGCAAATCAACTCATCTGGCACCAACAACCATGCCACGTGGTTTATGAATTGCACTGCGGCCACATGACTGGCTGATCAGATTAGTATTAGTGTGTAATTTGGAGGAGAAGGTCACCTGGAGAGTTGTTGAATGAATCTGAAGAAGCATTGGAGAGGGAATGAAGGGAGGCTGCACGACTGGCACTTCGCGTCACCGGACCCTCTCTCACCGGGGGCTGCGGTCACATACATGTCATATCATATTATATCATACCATATTATAATTAGTATTAATCTCATTATGTACATTTAATCATTTATTAATGCTATTATTTACAATCAGAATCATGTTTTATGAACTGCAGTATGATTTCAAGATATTTCTCCTCATGATCCAGTCTCATGATAAAATGTAAATCATGTGAATCATAGCTGAGGCTACTGACTCTGAATTTGTTGAAGTCGGAGTAGGAGTCGTCGTAGGTCTTGCGGTGCGCCTCCACCAGCATGGTGATGATCTGGTTCTGCTCGTCGCTCAGCCGAGGCTTCTGGGCCTCCCGCGCCGCCTCCTCCTCCTTGCGTTTCAAAATCAGCTCCTTCTTCCTCTGCACCTCCTCGTCAGTCAGAATGACTACAGAAGGAGAAAAACAAGCTTCAATCTTTCAAAGTGTTCTGTAACTTCAGTGCTCCATTCTGTTTGCTGTAACCTCAGCCTTGGCTTTTTGAACTACCAACAGGGAATCACGAAATCTCATGTAATTATATGTAATCTCTTCAACGCCATGAGAAAAAAGATACCTGTCAGAGGGGATCAGAAATGTCAAGAGCTGAATCAGAAAGCACACATTCCACTGGAACTGATTTATTCACCGTCGAGAACCTGGAGCTTTTTTTTTTTTTTTTTTTACCTTTTAGAAATACATACAGTGTGTGTGTGAATAACGTAGGTACACAGGTTTCCAACCCTCTCAACCCTTTGACCAGTTAGTAGTACTTAAATAAAAACGTCCTGTTTTCATCACTTTAAGGCCAAGTATTTACCAGAAAAAAAGCCCTGAAAATGCAGCCAGTTTAAATCAGAATGTGAAAACTAGCAGCCAAAGAAACGCTGCACCATGTAACCTCACTGAACAGCTCAAAACAAACCACCGGATTTCACCAGCAACACAGTTTATAAGTTATTATCACGTCTTACAACAAGAGAAATAGCTTTACTGACACCAAGGTTGATGTTATGATTTTTTTCTATCAACTGATGTATTGATTAATTAATTCAACAATCTGTCCTCCTCAAAAAATGTCATTGAATTCTGATATTCTGGCAACAGTTCCTGTGTGATGCAGAGCAGAAATCAGAGATTTCACTGGAAAGCTCAGCAAAATAAGTGTAGCTAAAATAAGAGGGTGCTTTATTTAAGCCAAAACAAATGTTTAAACTGTTTGCATTATTATATTAAAATCCACTCTAATAACTCAACCTGTAATACTGAGAAGGTAATGAACCCTGTGGGCCTCTAAAATAAACCTGATTGACATTTCACTTTTTATTCTTCGTATATGTAGCTAAACTTGATGGATACACAGGGTTATCCTGCAACGAGAGTTAAGGGCCTCGTTTAAGGACCCACATTTTAATTATTGAACCTGGGATTTGAACCCATGACCTTCAGGTTGAAAGAGCACCATCTTAAATACTGAGCTACTATGTTTTTTATACGAATAATGATGTCATTTATGGTTTCCTCTACATGAAGATAAGGATGGGAGAAATTAAATGATTAGATAGGGTACATTTAGTTCCATTATCACCACACACACACACACACACACACACACACACACACACACACACACACACACACACACACACCAGCAAATTAGCACACTTTAAACAGCGTCTCAGACACTCATTCGGGTGAAAATCTAAGCAATGATTCAATTTAAGCAGCTACAAGGTCAACAGACGGTAAAAAGCTCTTCTATTAATGATAATTGAATAAACATCATGCACGGAGAACAGTGAGGTTCTGCGTTCTTTAATGCTCTATTATTCACAGTAAGGTCTTTTCTTCAGGGGTTTGTTCATATGTTGCCATCGAAACTGCACTGTGCACAGAACCAGCTTTTTGCCCCAGGCTCATTTCAAACCCCCATTTTGACCACCTTTAAAAACCTTTGGACTTTTTAGTATTCTAAAATTGTATTGTCATTTCAACAGCAATGTTGAACAGAGACGGAGCTAAATATTTTTCACACACAACAAAAATTCCCGTGGTGTTAAAAAAAAAAAAGCTTTAGTATTTAAAAAACAAATGGCTAAAGATAGACGGAGCGGCGCACAGTAAGACGCTAACCTACTGCTGACTATCGGCAAATGCTGAGGACGGTCGATGACATTCGCTTTCCGCTGGCATGGGCTGTACAGGTCCCTTAGACAGTACTCATCAGGAGAAGATAATGGCTCCCCCTAGTGTCTCAGCATGGTTGCTGCAGCTGCATTGGGGCCTTATAAGTATGCACCCTTTTTTTGCCTTTTGTTTCTTTGCCATGCCATCCGAGGTATTTTATATGAATTAAATTAAGTTTCTTTTGATTAACTTTATTAACTATCAGTCTCTTGTGGTTTTCTGTTTCGTGTGGTTGGGTCCGGCGCCCCCACATCAACCAGCATGCCGTGCAATGTGACAATCTCGGCGCATTTCCAGCGTTGGGTGGAACACATGATTTGCCTGAGATCTGATCTGGGAGCAGCAGCAGTGGTAGTGCTGCCGGGAAGTGCTGCGTGTGGCAAACAGACGGTGCTCTTCGTCAAAAGACTGGAGAAGGTCTGCCAACTCGGTCACACTGACAGGGTGCTGACCCGTCACCACGGGGCGGGGGTGCATATATGTACTCGGTTGCGGCTACTTACTGAACGAGTTGGAACTAATGCCACACAATCCAGACTTTCAGAAAATAATGATGAATATCTAATTCTGTTGGTTCCAGCAAATGGACAAACAACTCAGTGTTAAAACCTCCGTCTAAAGTATTTAAGATCATAAGCGCTACATTAGGCTTTAAACGGCCTAACAGATTCAATCAGCAGTTTGGATATGCAGCATGCATCATCCTTAACTTGTGGCTAATTCAGCTTTAAAAGCCAAACCAGAAAGCGAAGGGAAAAACACACGACGTGTCATTTCTGGCTGAACTACTGAACTGAGGTCTACAACATAGGGCCCATTCCACTCAGTGTTGACTGGTATTGATAATGCAGCATCAACACCTAATACAAGTGCCATAAATCAGAGCAAAAAAATTATTATTATTAAACATTATTTACTATTTTCTAGGTCGGTTTTCTGAAACATAACCTCACGCCTGAGTCCGAAAACACGAGACCTGCAAAGTCAAGCCGCCTTCACATTAACATGCTGATGAGTGCATCCTGCGGACGAGCCCAGCTGACCATCGTGTGATTGTGTGATGTTAAGGGCAGGCTGCGATGGGTTAACTAGAGTGAGCTTGTTTTGGCTGACTTGCCTCTAATGGTGTCGTTCGATAAGAGAAGCAGGTGCTAACAGTGTGGGGTTAAAAAAAGAAAAGAAAAAAAGCTCTATAAAAATGAATAAATTGAAAACTTTTAGCGGCCATTGCAAATCATAAGATTATTTAATGGAGATTAAAGGCTATTATTCATTCTTCTTTCTATCTGGAATCCTGTAGACTAAATGACACTCGAACACAGAAAATAAAAACATTAGTAAGAGTTCAATAGATTCAGATTTAAAGAGATAAACCAAGGTCATGATCTAAACGTCTGCGCTCAGTCTATCCGCAGAAGAAAGAACGTTTTCAGAGACATCTGAAGGTCTGTTTGAAGCCATAGCTGCTTTATGACATCACTATATAAAAAGTGAAGATGCAACAGCAGCGGCTTTCACCAACAACGGCCTTTGCAGCATGTTAATGATGTCACTGCCCTGTGCACCAGGTGACCAAGAATTAAACTTACTTTAACTATACAGTGTTAGGTAAATGTTTGGTGGTACTATTGAGGTCCTCACCATTAGAACAGAGTAAAGGGGACGTACACAGTATGTACTGTAACAGATGGACTACAGTCTGGAATTGTAGAACTACAAAGTCCCTCTTTACAGAAAGTGGAACGGAGAACATGGACAACAAGTGGAGCAAAAAGGGGCGTGTCTAATCCAACTATACGAGTCCCAATTATGACATTGTTTATCTACTCAGGACAGGGTCTTGAGATTGTCAACTTGAAGTTTTCATGCTGTAACATTTTAAACTGGAAGTCTTCATTATGATATCAAAGCAGCTGGAATCTCAATGAGAAACGTTCCGAAGCACCACTGATTATCTGTAACTCTGGAACCCTTTGATTGTATCATGTATCCGGGTCTGAAAGACGCGCTGGATTAAAGCTGAACGCTGGGAGACGCTTGTCGGCTGATTTGCTTAGATCACTGTCCTTAAGGGAAACTCCCAGACACCATCACTGTCCCCCGCGGCCAAGCTTCACACAGACAACGCTGCCAGTACGGTCTTTAACATGAACTTCCTTTTCTTCACCTAAGACCCTTGTCTTTCCTCGACTCTGCCCTCTGACCTCCTGTCCTCGAATGGCTGCAACACTCAAACAAAGTCTTATTTGTCTGCTGTGGATGGATCAGAGCTACATCAGGATGGAGGGGCGGAGGGTTTGATTTAGCTGTGCAGCTTTGTGTGAGCTAATCTGCCTTACTGTTCAACTCCTGCCAAAAAGGGAAAATCTGGGTAGCTCTACTGCACAACTGCGCTGGAGAAAGAAGGGCGTTGTTGTACATATTTTCCATTGCGCTCTCCCTCTCTCTCTCTCTCTCCTTTTTATTTTCTGTTACAGTGTTTTGTTTGTGCTGCAGAACAGCAGGAGCCGTCCCTTTAAGTCTGAACACAGTCGTACAAGGGAACGCTCCACACTTTAACAACATTAACTGTGTTGAGTTCCTGAGCTAATGTTGGGTGGAGTAACTCAGTGGTCAGGGCGTTGGGCTATCAATCTGAAGGTTGGGGGTTCAAATCCCAAGTTACCAATGTGGGTCCTTGAGCCCTTAACCCTCATTGCTCCAGGGATGTTGTGATGAACCCTGTGCTCACCTTGTAAGTCGCTTTGGATTAAAGCGTCCAATAAATGACCAAATGTAAATGTAAATGTATCAATTAACCACAGAGTAAAAAAAAAATCACATTAAAGCTACATAGAAAAAAATCAAGATCAAATTATAATAAATAAAAATAATAACTATATAAATCACATTATCTCAAAATATATACATGTACAAGTAGTATTATAAGTAGTAGTAATACTAAGGACATTAAACATACTTACTCTTTAGGACCCTAAAGAGTCCTTTAGAGAGTGATTAGTGGAAACTTATATTTGGGTGATGTGGGAGTTGTTTTGACTCCTGTTTTTATTATTTTCTTTCTTTTAGTTTGTGAAATAAAGTTTCTTTTACCAATAAAAAAACCCCTGCCATCTGATTACACGTAAATAAACGTTTGCACATTTGCTGAAAACGTCATCACAAACCCGAGGCAGAAGTATATATGAGGTCGATCTGAGGGGGAACGATGTGGGGGAGGGTTCCACTGTTCCTCTTATTAAAATGACCAAAATGTAAAGCCCCTGTTAACTTAATTACATCAGCTTTGATCACTGATGTTTAATTACAGCTGCCATCTCGATCAGGTTAAGTGGAAATCAGTTGCAATTTTCAACTTTACCACTAGATGCCACTGAATCTCACAATAATGTTAATAGTGTTTAATATCTTTGTACTAAAACAAATGAAAGTTCTTATAAACTGATATAAAACTCACATTCTTTCATCATGCCGATGTCAACGCAGCGCTTCAGACGGCAGGCCTGGCAGTGTCTGCGGTTGTCTTTGGTGATGGTGCAGCTGCCATTAAAGGGGCAGGTGAAACTGGCCTTGCGCTTCATACTGCGCCTGCATGAAAGAGAGAGAGAGATAATAAGGCATATTTCTGCTTATTATACTAATGCTGAATAGGGTTTTGGCTGTAGTAGCCTATCTGACTCAAGGTTATCTAGTAGGTTGTCTGTGTGTAGGGTGGGAGGCGGTTCTAATGGTAATTAGAGTTATAAAGGCTGCACTTTGATGATGCTACACACCTGGAAATCAAACCCGGGACCTTCTAACTCATCGCAGAGACGCACTGCAAAAGAGTCCTATTCGCAGGAAAAAGAACATTGCGAACGGTCCGAAGCTACACCCGTCCCAGTCTCCCGTACATCTCGGGTCATTCCACAAAAAAACCCACTCAGACACCCAGCCACAGGCACTTGAACCCTCACGCTTGTCCTTTTTATATGAATAAAGCGAACCATTTACTCTGTGCAAGGTTACGGTGAGCGGCCTTTTGAAAGTTTGTAGGAAAACACACGGCACATCCACCGGAATACAGTCACCATTCATACGCCGCGCGAGCTCCAGCCCGCCGAACATAAACACGTCTATGTGCACTCTCACAGCCCAGAGGACACATTTGCTTAATGTTTTGCTGGTGTAGGTTCTACTCTCAGCCCTCAACACGTCGGGTCTGTGGGGACTGAACTGAACTGTGTGACAGATGAGTAAACACGTTCTCCTCAACCTGCTGCGGTTCTGCCTTCTGATACAGAACCCTCAGAACGATCAGAGCAGCTGAAGCGAAGTTACAGTCACTTACCACTGAGAACTGTACCGAACATCCACTCACTCGTTACACATCATTATCCAATTACTTATTTACTCATTCATTCATCAGCTCACTATCACCTTCACTTCATCCCTTACAGACTCCATACTCACTCCCTCACTTCAGCATTTACTCACTCACTCACTCACTCACTCACCCCAATACTCACTTCAATATTTCATCCCTAACTCCCTTCTTCACTTCATTATTCACTCCTTTACCAACTCCAACATTTGCTCATTTACTTCCTCCAACACTCCCTCACTCCCCTCCCTACTTACTCCATCCTTCACTTCCTCATCTGTTCCATTATTCACTCACTCACCTCTCTCACTCTCTCTCTCTCCATCACTTTCTTGTTGACTCACTGCTTTACATCAACATTTACTCCTTCATCCAGTTTAATACTAACTCACTCCAACCTTGTACACATGTGGGCGTGGTAGCTCAGTGGTTAGGGTGTTGGGCTGTCAATCTGAAGGTTGTGGGTTCAAATCCCAGGTCCACTGAAGTTACCAATGTAGGTGCTTGAGCAAGGCCCTTAACTCTCAACAGGAATGTTGTGATTAACCCTGTGCTCACCTTGTAAGTCGCTTTGGATAAAAGCGTCCAATAAATGACCAAATGTTGTACTCACTCCATTCCGTTCTCCATCCCTGACTCCCTCATTGCCCCAATACTAAGTCACTTCACCTCCTGCGTACTCCATCACTTCTTTCCTCACATCCTCATTGCCTCACTCCTGTCACACCTCCTCAGTCACGTTCTCACTCACTCCATCACTCACACAGTTCACTTCTTCACTAAGCATTTCAATGACCAGTTTCCTTTCTATGCCCCCCCTCCCCCTCTCCTTGCTCACTCGGGTTAAAGTTCTGTTCACTGATTCAGCAGCACCTTCAACTGTTCATTCCATAAGTACGAAAGCGGGAGGAAATAAGCACTTCCATGCGCCTCAGTGAGCTCATACTTCACTCATTTCATCCATGTAGAATCTGATACCACATTCTGCAGACTGTAAATCAACTGCCTGATAGAAATCTAAAGCCAACAAACTGTAAAGCCTCAGACATGTTTCCTAGTCCTGTGGTAAAGTGTCTCAGTCGGAAGTTCGGGGTTTAAATCCCAGCAGTGCTAAGCTGAGAGTGCTGACGGTCAGAGCATGATCTCTGAGCCTTAAAAAAAAAAAAAAAAAAAAGTACATTTATTACAATGACGGTTAAGGGTCCGGGTCAAGGGCCAACATGGGCAACACCCCAACCAGTGAGCTAAGAGGTCCAGTCTTAATCTTAACCATAATCTTAATCTATATCTTAATAAGCAATTTCTCATTCCCACTGAGGCCCTTAACCTTCACTGTATTAAATGTACTATATTTTTATTAAGGCCACACAGTCAGCACGGTCAGCCTGGCACGAGAAAAAAAATCAGTAGAAACAAGGAATATCTAATTAAAATATATTTTTAAGGTTAAGATTAAAAATAGACCATGTGGCTGAGTGGTTGATATGTTGCCCATGTGGGCCCTTGAGCAAGGCCCCTAACCCTCATTGTTCCAGGGTTCTGACTCCACCCCTCAAGCTGCTTCGCATAAGATCTTTCGGAGCATTAAACTGTACTGTATAACTGAAATGACAGCCATGTGTATTTCATTCTGTCCGGAATCATAACGATACAAACAACTTCCTAATCTGTCTCAGCGTGTGGGATGTAATTTCTGGCTCAGCAAACACTTGCGCTTTGAAACGAGACACTCGTGAACGAGCCTCAGTGATATTTTCATTTGAAGACTCGGTTAGTGCGAGGTCTGAGTGGCGCTGCTCCTGCTCTCGATGCTGATTTACAGAGACGAACCTACAGATTAAACCGTCTGACTGCAAAACCATCTGCGCGTGTGGACGCCTCATCATACGCTACAGCAGCGGATCTCAACTGGTGAGAATCCAAAAGTAGGTAGCGGACACGTTCTGGGTTGCAGACAGCTTGTGAAAAATATTTTCATAAAAATAATAGAAGAAAAAAATAGTCAACGCTCATCTGATTTTCTACAAAACTTTTAGCTAGAAAAAAAAAAAAAAAAGTCAGAGAGGTGCAGCATTCCCGTTGCCATGGTAACTACCATTTGTTTCCCTGTTACCCTTCTCTTTAAAATTGTGATAATGTTTGGAAGCAAGATGACGAAACGCAAATAACACCTGAGTATTTGAAAGTTTCTTACGTTAATAAAATGATTCTAAATTCCTTTTGCATGTGTGTGTGTTTAAATCTGTATTCTTAGGTTTGTATTCTATAAAACACTTAAAGACTTAATTCTAAAACAATGTGGGTCCAGAGACCAGTTGAGAACCCCTGTGGTGGATTTTAAAGATCTATGGTTCCACTCATCAGTGTGAGATTATAACACGACTTCATTAACAGATCATGTGATTTAGAGTCAGTATTAAGAGAAGTACCTGAAAAAGCCTTTGCAGCCCTCGCAGGTCATGGCGTTGAAGTGGAATCCGGTGGCCTTGTCTCCACAGACTCCACAGATCCGCGGGGCATTGCGATCGACCTCATCTGAACCCTGTGCAGATGTGCTCACAGTTGTGGCCTCCATTACTGAGTGGAGACAGAGAGCGACGCAAAACAAAGGTTAGAACACAACAATACGTTTGGACAGCTGATCAAAAGATAAACAGATGATGATTCTGGGGAGAGAGAGATCAGTGATGCAGCACAATCACAGCGGACATCTGGTTCTCTCTTCATTCTCTCTGTTGGTTGGGTTTAGTTCCCACCATCCCACCAAGTACCCATCCACCTGTCACATGACTGCAGTGTTGCATGTTACATGACATTTTGCACAGTTTTATCTGAAGCAATGTAGAAGTACCCCAATTTAATGGAAAGAACTGGGGGGTCCCTCCCCTCCTGTAACCCTGCAGAATTAGGGTTTAGGCTTGCTGCTCACTTCAGTATTCTTAGGCCCCTATCTCAGTTCTCCTTATGTGGTGTGAGTGTGTGTTCAGTGATGGATTGGCACACTGTCCTGTGTGTATCTGCCAGGCACCTGAAACACGCTCCCCTGGAGGGGCAAGTGAAACCCCCTTGAGTCACAAATACAGGATTAAGCAGAAGATAATGATATGCGATGAGACTATAAAGGGCTCAGTGGTTATTATGTTGCACTTTTCATCTAAACATTCAGTTTAAACCCCGAGGCCACAAAAATGGGCAATATGGCCTTTGACTACAACCCTTAACCCTTACTGCTCCAGAGAGGCTGTATCATGACCCTGTGCTCTGACTCTCATTATGAGTCTCATCTCAGTCACTTGCTTGTGATATCCAGGCTCAAGCTCCATTCACCAATTCATCAACACCTTTAACTGTTTATTCCATAACTTTGGGGGAAAAAAGGGGATAACATTCACTTCCATGCGACTCAGTGGGCCCCTGAGCGAGGCCCTTAACCCTCATTGGTCTGTGGGGGTTGTAACATGACCCTAACATCACGGTGAGATACTAAATCATGGAATGTAATTTTCTTATACTTATGTATAATGTTCATCTCCAAAGTTCTGCTGAAGCTGCACGCAGCTCGTTCTTTAACCCACCTCGGTCAGAGTGAACTGTTAATTCTCATTAAACTCAACTCCTCTGCATTTCACATTCAGCTCACGTACCATCATCTATTTCATTATGCTAGCCGAGTAAATCCGGGTCTGAATAACTCAAAGCACACCTAATCCCGCGAGGTGTGACCTGCCCGTGAGCTCCATGAACGCACAGGCGGAAAAACCTGCAAAACAGAAATCCTCATGTTTAATATGCAGCACTGAGGACACTGTGGTACATTATCTGTGTGAGTGACCACCCAGCTTCAGCGCCGCATGGACCTGGGTCTCATGCGTATTCATCCGCCGAGGCAGAAAAACAACTGCCATCTGCAGGAATAATTGCCGGGGCAGCCGCTTCGAGTTCGTGGTGAATAACGTACCAGCGGCTAAAAGGCTGGTCTCACGTCCTCTGAATGAAAACGAAACAGAGAGAGCGGAGAAACGGCAGGAGTGGTTATAAACCTGATTTCCATGAAGAGTGACGCCAGAGCGATGGCACCAGCTGCAGTAATGGTGGTGGTGGTAGGGGTGGGGGGGGGGTACATCTTCCTGGAAGCAATGAGTGTTTTCCACTCTGAGGTTTAATTTAACGCTCGCACAGTGAAGCTACACACGTTCTGCATCGGGACTGCTGACTGAATACGAAATAAATCTAATGGAGACTGGAGGCGTGGCCGTGTGATCACTTAAGACCCGCCCACTGACAGTATTTATTACGAGCAATTGTTTTGATATTACTGTTTCAATTTATTTGACTAAATAAATACATAAAATCACCGGCCACTTTATTAGAGGCACCTCCCTTATCGGCTCTAGACGAAGCAGTCAGGACAGATAAGGACAACACGTCAGTAACGAGGAGCCAGCTTCACTGACATGTTTATCAATTCATGTTCATTATTCAATCGACGTACGGTGGTACGGTGGTGTAGCGGTGATCACGTCCGCTTCTCAGCGCTGGGCATCCAGCTTCAAATCCCAATCTGTGATGTTCTCCCCATGTCCGCGTGGGTTCCCTCTTGGTTCTCTGGTTTACTCCCAGTCGAAAAACATTGGCTGCTGTAAATTGCCCCATCTGAAGTGCCCCTATAGTGAATGTGTGCCCACTACTGGTTCATGATTGTCCTGTTAACTTTCTCTTTCACTCTGGCAGTAACCCCTGCAACTACAACACATCAAGTCATGGTTCTCTGAACGTCTCACGACTCAGACGATCAGAACCGTAACCGTGTTCCGTTCTATTGGGTCTAATCACCAAAGAGACTAAACCTTATCTCATTTTATTATCGCTCTCTTAATCCTATACCAGGCACTGGGGTTGCAGGGGGATTCCCCATGTCCATCCAGGGGGAAACGTTTTGAGCGCTGGGCAGATAGAAACGCAGGGATGAAGTCGGCCGTGTAGTTTGCAGTGAATGACTCTTTGCTGCAGCAGCTGAATTGTATTTAGTTTCTTCAAACAGAAACAGAAAAGTATGAAGCAGCAGCAACTCAGCGTTATCGACTCAATCAAACTGAAAGCGTGTAAGTGAAACTTTAACCAAATTAAAGGAATGATTCAGAGCGGTGGGGTGGAGTCGTGTCCAGCTCCATCAGTTCGACTCTGAATCTGTATGAAAACTCAAGTGAATGAACCTGAACAGATTCCTCCAGACCGTGTTCTTCTGAAAACGCCTCACAGTAACATATTATTACTTAAAACAACACCTGAGTTCTGCACCAGGGAGGTCTTGGGTGCTGGGCGGATACATCCAGGACAGGGCGCCTTACTATATAATGGCAATTTATATAGGGGCAGCCAATTCATCTTAAATCATTGTCTTTGGACCGAAGAACCCAGAGGAAACCTATGCAGACATGGGGAGAACATTCAGGATTCGAACCTGGATTCCCAGTGCTGAGAAGCAGGCGTGCTGATCACCACACCAAAACGCCGTCTGTGTTTCTATCTATTATTTAAATCTAAATGATTACAAAAGAGCCGAATTGAATGAAGCTGCACTGAATGTTCATGGTGCCAACAAAAAGCCGCCTGAGGTTCGGATATTTCAAATAAATCCCAGCATGCATCTGTAATCCACTTCAACTTAATGCCTCCTGCAGACCGACTCATCCAATCAATTTGGTTTCAGAGGCTATAAGATAGGACTTTCTTCTCTCTGCAGCAGCGTCATCTTTTACACAGATGAAGGAGCTGCAGGTACGACTGCCAACAATTTATTCCAACTAAGTGTTTAAGGACGTTATTTGCACAACTTCGTAATCAGACACGCGAGACCGAAGTTCAACAAGCGACAGTGTGGTTTCAGCTCAGCCGCACGAGGTTTATCTTTTTTTTTTTCTTTTTTTTTTTAAGCGATGTTGTTTGGAATCACGTGGCTCTTACATAACAGATGGTATGCGGTGCTGGAACGGAATGGAATTCCGTAGCAGAGCCCCGGCCGTGGGCCAAGGTGCAGAACGGCTTCCAACATCACTGCTTCATTCCCTGTCAGCATACAGCCGGCGTATAAAGTGGAGTCGTGCTGATCAGATAACCACAGATCACTTAACGGAAGGATTCCAAAGACCGTACCATAATATTATTGTTAGAAAAACGCCCAAATCTCACGGACGCATTTATATGGAAAGCTTTTTCAAAGTGTACCGAAGTGTCGAGTATAAATCTGTCTCACGTGGAGGAAACACGGCGGTTTTAAGCCGACATCATGCTTCTGGATGAAATGTGAAAAAGGTCGTGAGTGGAAGTGTGAGAGTCCACGGTGCTTCATCCCTGAACAAGAGACTAAATATTAGTCGGGATGAAAGGAAGGTGACTGATGCACCTGCAGATGGTTCTGCTGCTGATCTGTAAGCAGGGATGTACAGAGAGGCAGCGTGCATTAAGAGGAAGCGCTCAGCGGTTCACAGGCAGCTGAGCACCATCTGTCACACTGCATGGAAGAGTGGGCGGCGTGCTGTAAGACGCTAAACACATGCAGACTGAACGCAGAGGCTGAAGCAGACGGTGCAGACGATAAACACCAGATCGCTAGGTTTCCCCTCTTTTGCCTTTGGTAATATTATTTATTTATTTACTGCAGGGTGCACACGAGTGTGAACTAAAGATCTGCGCACCTGCACAATAGTAGGTGTAGCGCCACCTAAGGTATGGTTTGTGAGGCGTCATGCCCAAAAATCACTGCACCATGACGATTTAACTAAGTATCCCCTTAACTTACAAAAAAATTCATTTTTTTTTTTTTTTGTTCTAGCTCTTGTGTGGGGTTTGTAATCTACCACACTTGTCAACACACACACACACACACACACACACACACACACACACACACACACACACACACACACACACACTGCAACTAAAACATTACAGCACAGCAATCAATCACCTGTTTTAAAACCGTAAGCCTGTCAGTGTTCACACTTCCCCCTCACAACAGAACAAGCGCTTCTCGACTTACATGTGCAGAACCATAATGAGAATCAACAGAGCTGGACTCGGGGAAAACGAAAGCTCCAGGATGCGGTGCGGCTCGGCCATACAGCTGAGCGTCATTACACCGCCTCGCAAACACCAGCTCGGACTTGTTAGTGAGGTAGTAATTACTGTAACTCTGTGAAATAACTGATGTAAAAAGTCTGTCAACTCGTCTCTCTCACTTAAAATGCCAGCGCTTTCCAAAAGCGCAGATTCCTCCGGCACTGGCAGTCACTCAAGGTCGCAGAAACACGGATGTGCAAGTCATCGAGGGTGGGTTTTTTTCTTTAAACAGACTCGGCTCTTTTCTTTAGTCTTGGTGTGCGGTTATTTTGCAGCTGCAGTGTACGGTCGCGTGGAAAACACGTAACACAAACCGTCAAGGTTATGCTTTTATTCAACACGGAGTGAATAACAATCATCCTGAACATCCAAACAAATGACCTCAACAAAAGACAACGCAAACATCACACAAAAGTAAGCGACTGCTCGGGAGTGAACTTAAGTAATTAGTAGCTTGTATTATTAATTAGTAAATGCAAAACTGACCATGAAGTGCAATAGAGATATAATCAGAGCATTTGTGGAAATGTATAGTTAACATGCAGAGCATGTGACTATAAACAGTCATGTCCACTGTCAAGCATGGTGGAGGGTAAACGACCTACATTAACATTTACTATACAACTAGCAGCTTGGACTTATGATGACATTTTCTGCGAATGCTGAATTGGTCGCACTGTACCGTTTAAATAGCAATCTGGCAAAGTCAGATAGCACCAGGCTCTTAACAGGAATGGCAAGTGACACGCTGACGCCGAAAACACATGTCAGAATCACGTTGTCACGATGGCAAAGACACACGGACAAGCCCTTAAACAAGCTGCGAGGATAAAGCTCGCTAAAGATCATTCGCTAAAATACAGTGGTTATAAAAATTATACAAACACCTGCTGGGTCATAAAGGGTAAGTATGTTAAACTTTGTAGTAATGAAACAAAAGTGTTGATTTGTATAGGGAACACACACACACACAAACACACACACACACACACACACACACACACACACACACACACTCACTTTTGAATTTATATATATAATTAGAACATTCTAATTATGATAATTATCCAGACTGCATGCTCTATACAAAGAAAAAGTGACTTGGCTATCCTGCGATCCCCTGTGATCACCCGTCTCTCTCTCTCTCACACACACACACACACACACACACACACACACACACACACACACCCCCCCCCCCCCCCCCCCCCCCCCCCCCCCCCCCCCCCCCCCCCCCCCCCCCCCCCCCCCCCCCCCCCCCCCCCCCCCCCCCCCCCCCCCCCCCCCCCCCACACACCGATGTCGTACAGACAACACCACTGCAGCCTACTGGCAAAGTACCATGTGGTCCTGTGACAGTCGCACCGTCTGTGTCAGCAGCTGTTACCCCTGTAACAAGATCACAGACAGAATAAAGCCACAGTGCACAGCTGAAGTTCACACAGGACAATCCGGGTCGCCTCGGAGGGGAACTTTAGAGAAACAGATTGTGTTTGGAGTTTAATTAGTGTATGAAAACAAAATATACACATTTGGGTGGTTTAGACCATGACTGCGTTCTTATAATAATAATAATAATAATAATAATAATAATAATAATAATAATAGTAATAATAATAATAATAATTTTTTCCCCCTAAAATAATTCATTCTCTGAGTATTCTGGTTTGATGGCATCACTCACAGCTTTAATGGATTTGTAAACTTTCAAGTATTAAGACACCTGATTAACGTCTGATGTCAGAACAGTTTGGGAAGTCCCTTTTCTGCTCCAGCATGACTCTCCATCATGTCTAGTCTATAAAGTCAAGGTTGGGTGAGTTTAGTGTGGAAGAACCTGATTGGTCTGCATGGAGCTCTGACCTCAACTCTAATAAACACCACTGTGATGAACTCGGAATGAAGATTGTGAGACAGGACGTCTCATCTAACATCAACAACTGACCTCAAAGCTACACTCCAAAATTTTTGGATTGTCTTCCAAGAAGATTAAAGGCGTTCATAGCTAAAAATTATTACATGAGGTCATTTTACAGACGCTTTTATCCAAAGCGACTTACGAGTATCCCAGCTTGATGGTTGGCATTAGAACACAAGGCCCCTGGATTCAGCCCCCTGGAGCCATGAGGGTAAGGGGCTGTGCTCACGGACCCACATCGGTAACTTTAGTGATTCCATATCGTTTAGGATGATAGGCCCACACCCTGACCACTGAGCTACCACACCCCATGAGCCATAATCAGCCTAACATTACGACTTACACTGCATGTTTGTTGCCAAACAAATAGGAAGTCTTAACTGCAAGATATGTTAAAGAAATTCATCTATATTGAGAGTGAAAATGATAAATTCAACAGAATGCACAGAGACGGTGAGGGGTAAAGCCAAATCATCTGTAAGCTGCCAGCAGTTATGTATGATTCATGATAAATTCTTTAATACCAGTAAATAATGTGGTTCGAGGATTTTAATTTCATTCGTCGAGGCCATAAGTTCTGGGTCTGAGGTCGAAACGACAGCTTGCGTCTTCCTGCTGATGCAGCGACTACTGAAATGAGTAGCTGACTTTAATCCATAGTATTTGGTTACAGTTGAATTTCCCTGCTGCACATGCACATCGGTTATTATGTGGTTTTAAATATGTCCATGAGACTCCACCGACTATTTAATGAGGTGTTTGTGACACACAGCGCATCTGCTTTAACAGCTCAACTATTTCTAAAAACATATTTTTATATTTTTCTCCTTTTATAAAACCGTAGCAGTAACAGATTCGGGGCCGTGGGTGTGTGTGTGTGTGGGGGGGGTGTCTCCCTCTTCATCTACAAGGAGCTATTTGTATAGTACTTCATAGTATAGACCTACTGTCCTTCATCATGTATAGTACACGTCAAAAGTTTGGACACGCCCCCTTCTATGTCCTCCACTTACCATAAAGATGGACTTTCTTTTTGTTTTATAATTACAGACTGTAGTCCATCTGTGTTCTTTGTGTTTGTTAGTCCCCTGTTGGTTCTCTGTTCTCTTTTGGTCAGGAGCATCACAGAACAGGTATCATTTGGGTGGTGGATTGTTTATTGTCAGTTCTGCAGTGACACTAATGTGGTGAAGGGGTTTTAGTGCAGTTTCATTTAAACACCTCAGTGTCACTGCTGGGATAGGACTAATACCTGCACTGTGGGAGTTAAAGGTCAGAAGTGTAAATTTATATAATGTTTTCTGAAATTCACTGAATTCACTTTAACGTAAGGACCCGGCTCATGCTGCGATGCTGCTGTGTAATGTAAAATGAGAATTTTCCCACAATAATCCCAATAATCCAGGCTTTGCATTAGCGCCTGCGGTAACATACCACCTCTGAGCTGCTCCTCAGCACAAATATGAAAACAGTAAGTAGAAAACAGGGTCAGAAACAGGGAGATTCATAAAGGGAGGAGTGGGGCGGGTTGCTCTATTAGTAAGACTTGCCCCAGATCTGATCTGTAACACTCTGAACTTTGTACCTCATTTTCCGACGCTGGCTGAATATCAAAAGAAACCGCAGCATAGCTGGCAGGCGGACAGAAAAGACTAGAAAGAAAAAAGAAAAAAAAAAAAACGACCTGCTTCGCGGGGCCCCGCGATACTGAACCCGGGAGCGCACGAGGAAGTCAGTGCATGAGGAAGCGGAGGTGCTGCTGCTGCTGCTGTGCGTTACTCAAGTCTGAATCATATGGTAATTTTGGACAAATGAGCCCATCGACAAGTTAATGACCGGGAAGACATGTAATCCGGCAGGGGAATGGTGGTTTCAGGCATGGAGCTGTGAGCGCAGCACATGCACAAGTCAGCGGAGTGGGCAACGAAAACACGTGATTTCACAAAACCCTGCTTCACATCATCCGGCTGTGATCTGTAAGAAAATAAACGTGTCAGTCTCTATTAGTGCAGTGCAGCATCTGGAGGAAATATCCCTTTCACATAGTGTTTAAAATCCTCATTAGGGCGGAGCAGCTTTAAAGTGGCTCGATCTACTGAAATGGAAATACCTTCAGACAGAATTCACTCCTGGAGGGAATAATTAAGCCGTGGAAGTCTGTACAGGGGACACGCTGGGATACGACGGAGTGTTCAGTCTTATATTAAGGGGTCTTGTATCTCGTGATAAACACTAAGGCAAAGCGGTTGCTAGTTTGCAGTGAGGAAATGGGAGACAGTGGACTTCAGCAGGGATGAGAAGATCACAGGTTTTGATGGTAGGATTATTGTTTAAGAAATAATCACAATGTATAAATTAAATAGTATAATTGTGATTATTAGTACAATCACAATTATACAATTACGGAGTAATAAAATTTACCAAAAAATGGCAGAATTTACAGAAGCAACTTATGATTTCTTATTTAAAAAAAAAGAAAATGCAGAGCTGATTAGCTTTTAGGAAGCCGCCCTTTTTTGGAGGGAGTGGGGATGATCAGTGTAGAGGGGTTGGGTCGCAGTCATTAGAACCCTGAGAGAACCCCCGGGGGGGGGGGGGGCAGAAGATCAAAAGGAAGCTCGTTTTATGTTTCTCAATGCATTAGATGAACCTGAAATATCCCACGTGTGGTTTAAAGCTCAACCACCAGGTCGAGTTCCACACCCACAGACACACACACACACACACACACACACGATGGAAATCATTGACCAGGTATCAATAACCCAGATGAGTTCAGAGTTCAAAAGGACAGGAGTTTTAACCCAAGGCAAAGTTCTGAGCGGGATTTTCATGTCCATGTTTTAGAAGGTGTTCAACTCAGAATTCCTCTGGTGTGGATTGAGCCTGGTACGAGATTTTTTAAGAGTAGAGAGTATTAAAGTATTAATATTCAGAGAAGAAGAGTATTATTCGCATCTGGAGCCTGAAATCAACAAGGATTTGAAGCTGAGGAATAAAATGAGGTTAAGACCAAAAAATCAATACTCTATCAGACCAAACGATTCACTTAACATCAGTGACCTTACAAATATTCTTTAGAATAAAAGCACAAATGTGTGAAGAAAATAATAAATAAATTAAAGGGAGGGAAGTTTGAGGTTTCTGTCAGGACAAACAGGGAGCCCTCTGAACTAAGAGATCTGCAGTATCTGCCCCTTTCAGTTACCCTGCTACAGTCAGTAGAGTCACATACTGCACTCTCAAAAAACAATCCCTCTTTCTGATCGATCAGTGTACTTTAACTTCTCTATCTGTTTTCTTGGAGGCATCACCAGCTTCTCATCCAGAACACTGTCAGAGCACAGCTCTTAAAGGAGGAGTAAAGAGACGTCAATGGAGAGAAAGAAAAGAGGTTAAATCGAGAGTTTTTTGATCCCAAAAGAGAAGTTTTCAGAACAGATTTAAGTTCAGACATCATAACAATACAGAACTTTTATTTAAATGGATGCAACACGAATGAACTGAATATGACTCCCGATTCAAATCCAGTGATTCATTTGAACTCGGAACCAAAATCCAAACCCCCCCCCCCCCCCCCCCCAAAAAAAAAAACCGTTTCTGGGGTCGACTCAGTCGACTGTGTTTGGCTGCAGGACGGGGAGGATTAAGAGCTGAATCACTTTTAACAGCCAAGAACCAACAGTTCCAGATTAGGAACACATTCTTGTCCGTAGCAAAACACAGTAAAATCCCTTGTTTCTCAGTTCTAGCACTGTTCCCTGAGAGTTACATCTGTCAGAGGGAGAACGATTCTGAGCGTGAGCGCGCTGCCAAACGCCGCCACCGAGATTCGACACGCCATCCCTCAAAATCCAAAGTCAAGGAACACTGTTATCATAAATGCTGCTCTACAGTTTTTCACAAAGAAAACATGTTGCAAAGCAAAACATCAACTAATTGATCACAACATCTGCAGTAATCATCTCCAGAGGTTAAGTCAGAGTCAGTGGGATACTGGGCCAGATCTGCCTCATCAAGCAAAAGGGATCATTAGGATTAATAAACTCAAGCGCTTGTGAAACTTTCACCTCTGAACTGTGATAACGTTTGCCATTGTGGTAAAAACACCTCAAAATATGGATTAATAGTTGCAGCAAACTGATAAATACAGAATCTAGGATCTATACAGGCAGCCATTTTATTTTGCTTGAAAGATTCATTTAATAATTATTACAATTTTCTAAAAAAAGTCCCAACAGCGTTTTAAACTGTTTTCTGAAGCCATGAACAATAATATACAAGACAGTGTGGAAATGCCCCTGCAGTGGTGATGGGTACATCCCATTGAACATGTTTAATTTCCACTTTGGCAGAACGAGAACACGTCGAAGCCCTAAATACCACAACCCTGCTTTGGTGGCGCTTTGGTTCTTTGCGACATTGCGCCCTGTATGTACTGGTGCAGATTGTTGATTCACTCGTGACTGAATTTGAAGATTCACCGAGCGAGCCAGCGTGTAGTCACACGTTCTGAGACGTGTAGAAATGTGAGCAGTGTGTCAGAGTGCAGCGTGATTAATCTAACCAATGGCACATCGACAGAACCGCGAGAACACTGCAAATAAAATCAATACAAAACCAAGATGGATGTTGGGTAACGGCGATGGGGCAGTGGTAGGTTTGTGGTAAAGGAACCAGACTTGTGATCTGATAGTCCCCGGTTTCGGGTCCCAAAATGTACTCTGGCTGAAGAGCGCTTGGGCAAGGCACCTAGCCGCAATTGCTTTCTGAGTGCCGTGTACAGGTCTGCTCACTGCTCTGGGCACATGCGCTCACTTTATTAGTGTTTGACTGCAGGGGTCGGTAGAATGTAGAGGAGCGATTCCCCTGTGTGTAAGTACAGGAGACAAAATGAATCAGTGGATCAGTCCATCAGGTCACAGCAACACTGATCTCCACCATCCACATCACTCATCCACATCCAATCCATCCAGAAGGCCAACTCAGTATCAGTGCCAAATTTGAAGAAAATCCCTCAAAAGAATTCCAGAAACATCACACTAAAGAATTCCAGACCTACCGTCAACCCGAAAAACATAACGCCTCCGAGCACGAAATATACCGTTTCACCAGCGATGGAACTCGAGTCTAATCAAAACACATCTGAATTTTGGTTCTCTGCCATAAAACTACTTTGAGACCGTGCAATCTGATCACTTACTTTGGCTCCCGCTTACTGACAACAGGCTACAACATCAGCAGGAGAAGGAAAAAAGAAAGTCCACATGATGTTGGAATGTTCCAGCGCACGGAGCACTTGCTAAACAGCGCTGACCGCACACAGCATTTGTGTACATTGTGAGAATGGAGTTACGGTCACCTGACCAGGTTAAAAGCACACCAGCGCTGGGACTCGGCACTGCTCTTATTACTTCTCATGCCTTTGAAAACAAGAATCCCACACGGCTAATGTTAGCTTTAGCATCCCCTTAATGGCGGCTAAATAAAAAATGTCCAAAGCGAAACAGAGAGGAGAAATTCAGGGTGTTCGTTAAAAGACTACAGTGTTTTGTTTTCCTCAGCTTTCTTCACGATGATGTTCATGTTTTATAAAAAGAAATGACATGGCTCTGAAATACTTTTTTTTTTTTTTGTTTTTTTTTTGGAGTGGGGCTGTAATTACCACTCTGTCCTGTAGGTGGTGGGGGGTCAAGGGTTATCATCAACATACAACATATACTGGTTGATTGCCCAATCGAACCGTAGACCTTACAATGAGGCAACTACATGCAACACACACACACACACACACACACACACACACATACCCCTCATCATTTTAAAACGTTGCTTCAGATTACATCATGTCAATTCAAGAAGATTATATCTAAAACGCCTGACACATCAGTGATCAGCCATGACACAGCGCCCCAGACCAATGTGGATTAATGTGTGTGCTTGTGGGTCCACACTGATGACCACATTCAGGTTTGAACCCACAAACTTTCAGCTGATCAACACTGAAGCTACCAAGCTTGTCTGGGACAACGCACACTGTGACAGGGACAATTAAATACTACACCAAAGTACCCAGACCGACTATTAAAGAATAGGAATGGCAGATTGTAGACTTTAAATGGCAGCACATGGCTGAATCATCAGGGTCTCCGGTCAATCGCAAGCTTCGCTACTAATGCCAAGATTGGCATCAGGCCAACACTTACCCCACAGCACAGCAGGCTAAATGAAGCCTGAGGACCCTTCCAGACAATTAGCTCTGTACCAGCAGGAGAAGCACATCAGCCAAGTGGGAACATGAAGAAATCGCGCCGTCGAAGTGGCTACACTTTATCTTGGAGTCTTATTAGTCAGAGTGCTCAGTAGCTACAGAAGCCACCACTTAACTCAAGACCCAAGAGTTCCACCGCAAGAAAATAACAAGCCATCACGAGGGGCGAGGATGACCACGGCCAAGGTTACGCGCAATCCAGCGCCCTGGAGCAGGTTAAAAGCAAATAGACGACTGGCTCGTTTGATGATGCTGGAGGATTTTCGTTAAAGCTTTCTTTGAACGTCAACATCAGTCGCTCAGCACCAGCAATTCTGTAAATGGACTTTGGCTTGTGCAATTACACGGCATTAAAACCCAAGATGCGCCTACGAAGCATGTGCAGTTACTAATTGTGTGCAATTTCGCCGCATTACCTCTGTCTAACGGACGCTTGCTGGTTTTGGCCAAGCCATCTTCCGTCGTTATGGCAACCTCACTAACTCAGCCCATACTAATTTATTCTTTTTCCACTGAGTAGCAGAATTCGGAGTGGAGTGTTTGTGTGTGTGAGCAACAGAGCAACCGCTGAAGCTACGGGACAGGAAAACAGCAAATTTCACATCGCGGACCACAACGAGGTCAAAGGTAAAGGCTAAGAGCTAAACATGATGCGTACACACACACCCACACGAGAGAGTGTTAGGTGAGCACACAGACACACAGACACACACACACACACACACACACACACACACACACACACACACACACACACACACACACAAAAAGCTAATGTAGTGAAAGGCGTCGAACGTCGAAAGACGTTTATGTCGAAAAGTTAACCGTTAAATATTCATCTACATTATGATGAAGCCTTTTATATACATTCTTTAGATAAAAGAACATAAAATACATCTATAGTATATATAATTTCTTTGTTCAGTTTGCAGTATTAAACTCTATTGTCTATAAAATTCTCTATTTTTTATAAATGTATTTTGGAGTCTCTAGAACAAATTAATTGGATTTGCATTAAATTAAATGGAAATAGGTTCCTCAGTTTTTATTCAATTTAGAATTAACCGATAGTTTGCGGACGAATAGTAACGAAAACAGAGGTTCCACTCTATATATGTATACACACACACACACACACACACACACACACACACACCCCAAACTGGCAGCTGTGTGGATACAGGTCACCCCGATGTATTTCTTTGATCGTCCATAAAACAATAAGCCTATAAAGGATAAAGACTTTTTTTCTCAGAAGCCTGTAGAACACACTGTAATGTAAATAATGAAGGGAGCTCTGTGTGTGTGGGGGGGGGGTGGGGGGGGCGCAACGAGTATCATCACTCCATATTCACTTCGGGACAGACGTCCATGATGTAGTTACCATCTCCGGAACTGAGGGCAGCTATGTATAGTATTTTTGCTTTGCCTTTTTTCGGTGTGAGATGAACGACTTAAAGGCTGAAAAGTCGAAACACAATCTGGTGGATGCGAACTTTGTACAAGAAAAAATCAGTTTTTCAGCGTGTTCCCTCTCACACTTCACTGACGCACTCGCTTCGTTACCACAAGGGCTGAGTATCACAGAGCGAAGCCACAGAGAGTCTCTCGTCAGGGACGCGGGGTCGGCACGGTCCGCTCTGCGTGTGAGCTTTAACCACGCAGAGCTGGAATTCAGCATGTTTTTACAAAATCCTTCTGTACGGTGATGCAGCCAAATAACAGAGCACATTAATAAATCATTCCTGCAGACTCATGTTAATGAAAAGGACTGCAAAATAATTATTATAATAATAATAATGATAGGCGACGCAGCGGACTGAATTAAATACATCTGTTGGCCGGTGTAGCTGCCGTAGTAAACCGCTGTAAACTCTCTCCACCGTGTACGTCTCACCCCCGCCCCACCGCCGCCACCTCTGTCCTGCAGACTTACCGACTCGATTCAAGGGTGACTACACCACAATATAACTGACACAACAAAAAGTGCACTACATAACAAACATGTCTGATGAGTGGGCGGGCTATATTGGGAATCTCTAACTGCTGCCTTGCGACTATGCGATGTTCTCTGGTTACAGTACACCGTCTCACCGTCTCACCTGCACAACACTGCACAGTGCTGCAGTGATACACCACCTGAAATCCTCCTCCACATCTGCCACTGCCTTTGTTCGCTACGTGCTGCGTGCTAACACCACAAGTCTTTTGCCAGATTTTTAAAGTTAGTTTTTTTCCAGCCACAGAACAGCCGAGCTGGTGTGGCTGAGTGGAGCACAGTGTCCTCATATGACCCTGGTTCCTCTCAGGGTTCTCAATGATTTTTTTCTTTTCCACTCTTGCACTCGGACGGCGTTGGCATTTAGTTTTGTGTAAAACCGAGCACAGTTTATAATGGACCGGACTGTATGGACTTTCAGTCTCTAATAAACCTGCTGGTATGTGATGCAGAGTCCAAAACAATGTGAGCACCCCTCCTCTGTTTCGGGGTTTGGATTAGAACCCTGTGTCCACATACATTTTATAGGGAAACTTAAAACGTGGATCTTTCTCATTTTACATAGATCTTAGTTTTAACTTGTCTGGGGGGGAAAAAAAACACAACAACCGCAAAATAGCTATATTATTATTATTATTATTATTATAGGTGGGGTATCTTAGTGGTTAGGGTGTTGGTTTATCAATCTGAAAGTCGGGGGTACGAACCCCCGGTTTATTAAAGTTGTCATTGGGATCCTCGAGCAAGGCCCTTCACTCTCAATGCTCCAGCGGTGCGGACCCTGTACTCTGACCCGACCCATCAGGTAAGTCACTTTGGACGAATAACAACATAAAATGTAATCCTATGGTGCACCCCTGGGCATTTTAAGGCCCTGGGGCCACATCTGGCCCTCTCCTCATCCAACCAACACAGGGTCGATGGGATGTTAACATCCATATGTAAATATAAAAAGGTCTGAACTTTGATTTATTTTTATTTGATTTCAAACACAAACACACACACACACACACACACACACACACACACACACACACACACAAACATAATTTAAATGGAAGCAACGCAGTTGTAATGAGCTTCATGCAGAACACACCATGCACACAGTACATGACTTCCAGACGATTGGTTCCACCCTCCACACCAGTCCTAGTCTCTCATATGGATTCTGTAATTAATTACCCAGACCTGCTATAAGACAAACATCCATGAAAACTGTTCCTCTTTAATACAGGGAGCATGATCGCGGGTCACATACTGTATAATCAGACCCCATCAAAGTTTCTCCAGTCTAATAGGTACAATGAGCTTTAATGGTAAATAAGAGAACTATTAACCCAAATCGAGCAAGTTGGGAACACAGTGTACTCCCCTATGTGAGGGTTACTCGCCACGAAACTGTGGCATCTGTAACGTGAAAGCGTCCAATCGCTTTCGTTCTTCAAAGTAGGACGAGCATCATTTACTACTAAACTCATCATAACCAGCTGACCACAAGCGTCCATTAACTCTCTCTCAGTACGGGACCGGCTTGCAGCGAGCTCGGCGAGAATGATCCAAAATCACGTTGTTAAAACGGATGGCGACGCCTTCTTGTGGAAAATGTGTGTAAACAGAATGCAGTCGTTTGAAATGGAGGCTGCTCACAGAAACAGAAAAAGCATCGCATCCTGCGAGTAATTAACCTACCAGTGCGCTACAGTGACGCAGACTGGCATGCACCACCGCGGTCGACTCATAAACCGTCTGTTTGATCTTTATCTGAGGGGCTTCCGCCGCCTTAACAAACACATTCAGATATTAAGGAGTCATTTCCAAAATAATAATACAATTGAAGTTGGTAGTATTTTAACAAAGCTGGGACCAGAACTTTTAATATTGGTGACTGAAGCAGTAGCTTACGGGAATCCCCCAAACCCACAGGAGTCCGGCAAACTAAGCCAGCTGATCAGCAAATAAAACCCATTAAATCTGTCAGATATGAAAAACAATTGCAATGGACCTTGAAGAGAGAGTGTTTGAATCTGAGGTTACTTCAGATCGAAGGCTGAACCTGAACCCAATGAGTCAATGGATTTTATATTCTCAGATCACACCGATCTCTTCACCACAGGATCCTCACCCTTATAAAGTCTTTAGAATCTTCAGGGAGGTGTGGTACATTACCCCCCAATAATATTACAACATTAGGTCATTCTGCAGGCTTGATGCATCAGTGTGTGTGTGTGTGTGTGTGTGTGTGTGTGTGTGTGTGTGTGTGTGTGTGTGTGTGTGAGTGTACTAAATGCTCGTTATCCAAAGAGCCTACGGCTTTATGGGTTAAATATTACCTACTAGAACTAACTTAGTAAGCATCTTAGTAGGTGATATTGGACCCATTCACCAGCACCATCCTGTCCTTCTTCTGAGCTGCCTGTTCATTGGGGTGGGTTCATTCATACTGTCCTCTGTTCTATAAAGCTATTAAAACTGGCACCGCTGAGGAAACCATGTACAAAGACATTAACATTTAACGATTGACTTTCACCCAACTGCAGAGAAAAAGTCAAAAATAACAAAGAAATCAATATCAGTTCCATCAGCAGCTTTTAACCTACAAACACCGTCACCACAACGCTGCATCGTCCCGGTCCAGAGACGCTGCACATGACGCGACCAACAGACGAGGAAAAAAGAAAGCAGGGATAGAACCCGTCTGCTTAGATCCTCACCCACACAAAGGGAGGATTACAAATATACAAGTCTGGGAGTGTTTCATTAATTCGGTCAGGGAAAAACATCGGGCCTGAAGCTGATGCTAAATAACCGCTGATTAGTTTAGTTAGCCACAACACACGTACCGTAAACCGCTGTGCAAACACAGAGACGAAATACAGGATTTGTTCAAACCTTAATACACAAAGCGCATTCAACAGAAATGATGATGTGACTTATCGTGGAAGCACTTAGAGCTGCTTTTGATTAAATGAGAGGAATGAAGGTGAATCACGCCGAGTGTTTGGTTTGTATGTGGCGTGGATTTAGAATCGAAGCTCGGCTTGTTAGCCTCGCGGGATCGTTTGCATGAGCGCGGTGTCGGGTGGTGGCGTGGGGTGGGGGGTCTCGTAGGGCATAGGCGGCGGCTGGCCCGGAAACAGAGTATTGAAGCGAATGTTTCGGCTGTGCACAGAGCCGCTTGGCTCGAGTCGGGCGAGGAAGCAGATGTTGGATTGTGTGGGAGGTGAGAGTGTTTAGTGTGTTTGAGAGAGTGTGTGTTTGTTTGTGGTCTGGCTGCCCAGCTGTTGGTTCAAAATGCCGGTACTTCACTCGGGGGTTGTTTTACTTCTCCCTTTTTAATCTCCCACATCCACCAGCACTTGCTTTCTCTGGAGACGCTGTGTGCCAGCTCGGGGAACAGAGGGAGAGCGAGAGCGCTAATGAAGAGGCTTCACACTCACTGCCAGGACACGGTGCCACCGGCGAGGGACGCGAGAGCGGCAGGGAAAGGCGGAGGGACAGAGAGACGACGATGATGATGCAAATGGTATCGACCTCCATTCATACCTTCACACACCCGATTCAATAATAATGAATATATATAATTATTCATTTAATAATTAATAATGCAAATGAACAACTGCATCCACGAGGGTGCCTGAGATATAAGGCTATAGGACAACATCAATCAATCCATCATCTTCCAATTAATCCTCTACTAGGATTGGGGGGCACAGCCTCTGACACACACACACACACACACACACACACACACACACACACACACACACACACAGTATAGGGTAAATTATAAATTTAGAGCAACCAATTTACCTTGAATCCATGTTTTGTTTTGTTTTTTTAACTGTGGGTGAAAACCAGAGAACCCGAAGAAAATCCACATGGACACGGGGAGAACATGAAAACTCCACCCAGATTGGGATTCGAACCTGGATAACAGGCGAACCTGTTAACCACCACGCCGCCCGCTATAGGACACCATCAATGAATAATACAGGAGCAGATGCATTACCTGTACGTTCAGCAGGTGACGCAGAGGCGACCTGCAATGCAGCGCTGAGAACCCGAAGCTCATGCAAACTCTAACCTTCGTCTCGTGGTCGAACCCTGGTCTGAACGCAGATTAACTTTTGAACCCTTGTGTTAATCAATCCCACTTTACAACTAAACCTCCGGTAACGAGGAAACTCCGTACGATGGTTGAGTGTGAAAGATGAGTTTTTCTATGATGCGTGATCTCATTCGTGCAGATCTGTAAATGAAACCTGGTTGCTGATGAGAGAGGTCAATGAGGAATGGACCTTACAGAACCGCAAAACATCCTCAGTGGATATTTAGGCTTCACACATTCTCCACCTCGTATTAAACCACCATGTTCCAAATAAAATGCCAGGGTGTGATGTGAACCCCGACGGACACCTCGAGGATGAAATCTGATATTCCAGTGGAAGCTGAACACCTGGAGACCCAGCATGCACCCCTGTGACAACCCGTATAAACAACACCTGCAACAGGATACACAATATAACTGCACTGTAAATGCACCTGACTCCGTTACAGTTTGGGGAAAACAAGGGGGTAATGATTTACAATTTCCACCATGGTATGGCTTTTCAAAGTGTTCTACCCCTAGACTCCTCAGCATCAGCGACGGGACATTTGTGTTGTGTTTTGTCTGGGGGGTGTGGCCCTCCCCCCGTGTTGCAGCACAGAATTAAGCACTGCATTTCTTCTGTTTTTTTTAACGCGCCTCCCACCGTAAACGAGGGCAAGAGGAGGGAGCAGCACCAGTACTGCCACGCCACTGTCTGTCAGCGGCAGGGCGCCGTCAGTCTCGCCGTTCCGGCCAAAAGAAAGCGTGGGCAGTGGATTAAAAAAAACAAAACACCAACCCTCTGCTGGCTGGAGGCGGCCCCACTGCCTTCGTCCATTCACATCACATCATCCTCATGTGAGCTGTTTACAGTTACGAACGTGATGAGGACGGGGATGATGTGCTTTAAACATGTCAGTGAGTCGACGTTAAATTAGCATTAAAGAAGCAATGAAGCCACCGATCAACACATTCCATAATAAATGACTTTCTATCTGCAGCCGTCATGGTGGTGTAGTGGTTAACACGTTCGCCTGTCAGCGCTGGGGATCCAGGTTCGACTCTCAATCTGGGTGGAGTTCCACTGCCCACGCTTTCTTTTGGTGGACCGACGACAGCGGCGTGGCGGTCCTGGTGCTGTTCCCTCCTCTTGCCCTCATGTGCGGTGGGAGGCGCATTAAAAAAAACAGAAGAAATACAGAACTCAGAAGACAAACTCAAAAGTTAAGCTGTGCGCTGTAACGCAGGTTCTCCCCTCTCCTCCGAGATCTCTGGTTTCCTCCCACAGTCCAAAAACATAGATTGGCTGCTCCGAATCATCCCTTACCTGTGTGTATCTGCCAAGCTCCCAAAATGTTCTCCCCTGTATGAGCATGGAGAACCCCGCCCCCTCCCCTGCGTCCCTAGTATAGGACTAATCGGAAGCTAAGAGATGGATGAACGCAGCAGTGAGTATTTCATTCTGCATTATAAAAGAGGTAATAGTCTGTAATTCTAACACCACCACTGAGTAACACCATGTTCAGCAACCGCAGCCACAGAAAGTAACACAGAGTCGATTCCAAACTGTATTAGAGCCCAAATCCATTTTCAAAACTAAAAGCAAAGATCATTAATAGTAGGGAAAAAGCACAGACGCCAGCATTTCCTTTAGAGAGGCGGTTGGCAGTAAGCAGAGCCAGCTGTGGATGAAGCCAAACACCTGAAGAGATCTTTAGCAACAACATGGAGTTATAACTTTCACCTTTTCACCTTTAATTCACAGAGGAGCCAACAGGTCATTTAAGGTCACAGGGGGGCCTGATAACAATATTTCCTGGTGAAACCACACGAGCAGCCCTCACAGAGGGGGACTTCAACACTTTCAACTCTCACATAAGCCTCAAACCCAAACCACGGCCACTGTGAGAGGCTCGAATGAGCACTGTTTCCCTGTCTGTGGTCATATTTAAAGGTGATAACTCTGGCAGTTTCGCTGCGGCTTTGGCTTCGGCAGTCGTCGGCTGAAGGATCCGGGATTAACCACCTTGTTCCTTGTTATTTTACAGGGTGCTTTTTTTCGGTGAAAATGCTTTTATTTGCTTGGTGTTGCAAATTGCTTCATTAGGCGAGACCCCTGCGTGACCCATTGTTCTCGCGTAAGCTGGAGAAACACTACACACTGCAGGGCAATTAGACGGGGTGGATTTCACCTGGACTGCACCATCATTTTCCACAGGAAATAATACACAATCGCAAGAGCCACGGTAAGGTTAGTAAAAAAACTGCAATGTTAGGCTAATAATTGGGCCCCTGGTCATAATACATACATTATATAAATATCTAAACATACAGGGAACTAACAGATCACTGTCACAGTCACTATTTGTTTACTGTATTTAATCTAATGGGATAAAAAATGAATTAAACTGACTCATCTCTTATCTCATTAGCTTCTGCTTAATCTAGGGTCATGGGGGTGGTGGAGGGGGTTCCCCATGCCCATCCAGGGGAGAACGTTTTGGCCACCACTCACTCACACTATATAAGGGCAATTCACCTTAAAACCATGTTTTTGGACTGTTGGAGGAAACCAGAGAACCTGGAGAACCCCTACACAGCCATGGGAATAACATGGATCTCCAGCATTGAGAGGTGGACATGCTGACCACTATGCCAACACTATGCCACATGATGCCCATGAAACAGACTGTGAGTTTTATTGGTAATAAAAAAGTGTGGTCCATTTTGTCGCAGTGCTGAGTTTTTAAAACCTCAGAGACGCTGAGGCTCAGCGCTGGGACATTGCACTTTTTTCTGAGGGGTTCAGAGTTCTGCTGTGCTGTTACAGTGTGCCGCTACTGCCCCTGCCCCTCGGCGCCGTGGGGGCAGGACGGAGGTGAAGCACAGGCAACACCGCCACTTTATGATGTGGTCAGTGTGGCCAGTTTGGCTGAACGGAAGAGGAAACTGCAAAAACCGGGCGCATGCTAAATGTTCGCTCCCCACTGGCAGGAAGGACAAGGGCTCCCCCCTATTGTCTCAGCATGGTTGCACTTCTTACATAAATACATTATAAAAGATGAGCCATAAACTTACTGCAGGAGAACATGTTCCTCAGTGACTTTCGAACACATTAAAGAGACGATTCTATGAGAAACAAGGCTGAAGCCGAGAGGGATTTATTAAAACATGGCCGTCCCACAAAGTACCTGGATTGCAATATTTAGGAGCCACCTGTTAAAATACTGTAGGTCGTCCTACCTGTCTCTCTGGCTCTGCATGTCTAAATAAATCCAGGGCCAGACTCTCAGACCGAGGAGACTGGGTGTGAGTGAGGTGCCGGAAGATGGGAGTGGGTCTATCGTACTGTCTGCATCCCTTCACATTACCAAAGGAAAAGTGACGGAAACTAATGAGCGTTAAAGAGAGAGCAGGAGAGCATTGTTACATCACCGGAGAGACATGACTGAGGGATTAAAGAATGTATGGTGTAGAGCCAAAGACAGATCTGTGAAATCGATAAGATACACAGACAGATGACTGACGAATGCACGAGGAAGAAGAAAACAAAGAGGGACGAGGAAGACGAACGGACACGTGCACCGGACAGATGGGAGAACATGATGCCGAAGGATGCGAGGGGAAAAAAAACAGGTAGATGGAGGGGGGCGGAGAGGGAAGAATCGAGGTGTCAGACATGGAAACAGCAGGAGAGGCAAGAAATGAGAAGTGATGTGGTCACACCCACCTCCCCGCTTCAACCTCCTGTGATTCAACCAGAGTCAGCAGCTCCTTTGCAGAAAGAAGAATGAAGTGTGTGCAGGGGGGTGGCGGGGTGGCAGTACTGGATGGGCAACGCCCAGGAAGGGGAGGAGTCATGTTCGGGGGCTCGTCACCGGCTGGCCAATCAGATTGCCCCGGCTCAGCTTACACGCCCTGAACCATGTCACTCATTCCTCTGCATCAATACGTATTTTGATTCAAAGCCAAACAGGAGAGTAAAATGAAAGACATATAAAATGGAGAGACATAAACTGAACAAAGAGGACAGGAGTGAGCTGAGAGACATCGATTAATGGATTCATATTATATAATGAGATGACGGAGAGGAAGAGAAACAGCGAGGAAAGAAAAGCAGAGTGAGGCGTGTGAGACGTTTAGGGGGAAGAAACAAGAAATAAATTTACGATACGACAGAAATAAATCAAAAGACAAAGTGAAAGTGTGCGGTGTGGTGTGTGTGTCTGTGGTGTGTGTGTGTCTGTAGAGAGTGTGTGTGTGTGTCTGTGGTAAATATTGTTCGCTTTTAAGCCTCTGTTACCTTTACATTCAGCCTGCAGCCTGAGGGGTCTGCTGACGGGGTCTTATGGAAGACAAAAAGCTCAGACACTGTTCACCTGATCGCCCAAAAAAACACAAGCAACGTTAGCAAACTGATTCTGTCCTGTTTCTACACTAAGGATGGGACAATTGATCGTTTTTGCAATTAATTGTGATTAAAAACATTACAATGAATTTATCATAAGGGCAGATTAACATCATCATGACTACATTCATAGGAAAGACATGTATTATGCTGTTAGACGGAACTTTAAAACAAGTGCATCAACTCACATCAAACAAAAATCAAGTCCCAGTTGCAGCACACACGTCTTCACAAAAATTCTTTGTGAAGTGTGTGTATGTGTGTAGTGTATGTGTAGTGTGTGTGTGGTGAGGTGCTGGTACTGTGGGATGTGTGATGTGGAGTTCAGAGTGTGTGATGTGGGGTGTGTGTGGTTTTATGCTTCTGTTACCTTTACAGTGTGAAAAGGTGTCTGCACTCTGAGGGGGTTTATTACAGGACCCTGTGGGAGACAAAATTAATGCTGATTTCTTAAACTGTGAGATTTGGATCGGTGGTTGTAGCTTAAAAATTGTGGGAGGAGCTACATTTAAAATATCAGAGCAGAATAATAATGACAAAGTGTGTGTGTGTGGTTTGGAGTAAACTATGGTATTAGATTTACACCCGTTACACTGTTGTACCATGGTTTTATATTGTGATCCGGGGGAAACAAAATGGACGTTGACTCCAGCCTGTTGCTTTGAAAAGCTAAAGAAACTTAAACAAGTTAAGATTTCTAAGTAAGGAGATCTGCTGAGAGGAGGAAGCAACGAGGATAAGAATAAGAAGTGAAGGAAGGTCAGTGAGTCAATAAATAGTCAATTAAGTAAAATAAATTAAAAGTTAAATAGAAACAATATACTGAGAGAGAGAGAGAGAGAGAGAGAGAGAGAGAGAGAGAGTGAGTGAGGGATGATCCATCCAGGTCACTGACCTACAGACACTGAACAATACGATGCTGTTATTGATGGGTGAGAATGAGATTTCCAGCTAACTCGACACTGAAGGTTAAAAAAAGTTAGACTTTCCAAACCTTTGAATGTTTTCTGACATTGGTTCAGGTCGGGGAGGATTTTCAGGATTTCCAGTCTCACAGAGGGATTAGTTTCCTTTTGCAAACAGGAGTGTTGTAGGGATCTGGCGATGATGCTGCTCCACTGATAGATGGGTTTAAAGAGCCCTTATTACCTTATTTAATAATATTTATGACTTCTTTTCTAATGTAAGTGTATCTTGGTACACTCGGTACTCGGTAGATCCATAAGTGTAAGTTGTACTTTGTTGTATAAAGTGCCTGCAATTACATTAATAACTGGGGGGGGGGAAACAGGAATGTTACAGCTGCAGACTGAAATCACACAAAAAAAGGCAAAATGACCAGCCGCCTTTTATGGAGCGCATTTGCAGTTCGAACCTAAATGCTGCCAGAGGGAAGAATCGAGCTCTGTTTTGTGTACAGAGTGGCGGCGGCATGAAGGGAGATACGGCTGCAGCGCAGACAGAGCAACGGGGCGGAGTCATGTTCAGGGGCTTGTTGTCAGCCGACCAATCAGACATAATTGGCACAGTCGACTGCCCCCCCACCCCCCTGAGCGAGAGAGAGACAGACAGAGTGAGAGTCCTGAGCGTGAACTCTGGTTGTAAGTAGGGCAGCATAAAGAGCACCTGCAGCAGTGAGGACACACACAGCGAGCACCGCGCAGCCAAATTCTTCTACAGCGATCCGTTTCTCTAAATACATCCTAACAGCTCTGCAAACATCCACTCCAGCCAAACGACAGACACGCAAGCACCAGGGTCCACTCGTTTACCAAAATACACAGACGGAGCACTTTATTAAGAACATTATTGAGAACATGCTGAGTCAGTTCTCGCTTTACTCCTAAAACAGCCGCGGGGTTTAACGTGGTGTTTATTTAGAGATTCTCCCGGCGCAGTTCTTTAAATGACTGTAGACTTTTATTCCCTATTTAAGTTAGATGTATGATCCATATTTAGCACTCTGAATCTAAGCAGTGCCCAGCGATGGATTGACACCCTGTCCTGAGTGTATCTGCCCAGCGCCTGAACCATTCTCCCCTTGATGGGCATGGGGAACCCCCCACACACCCCTCACACACACACACACACACACACACACACACACACACACGACACTTGTAGAGGATTAAGTGTAAGATAATGGATGGATAGATGTAAGCAGGACTTTTTACAGTAAAAACAACCTGCTTAACATTTGGTCTTGTGTCTTTACACATCCTCTCTCACACACACACACACACACACACACACACACACACACACACACACACACACACACACACACACACACACACACACACGATGTTGTATTGTGTAGATTGTTGTGTGTTGCAGCATGGTCGCCTCATTTCACTTGGATGGTTTAATCGTAATACTAATATTGTAGTATTTTAAAGCTATCTGCTAGAGTATGGTAGCTCACTGGGTAGAGTGGTGGACTATCAATCTGAAGGTTGTGAGTTCAAATCCCAGGTGAAGTTTCCAATATGGGTTCTTGAGCAAAAATCTTACTTTACTTTATTTATAAAACAACTTTATTGTTCTGACCCAAACCGAGTTGTGACACTTTGATAAATGGCACTTTGGATAAAAGCAAAAAGAAAAAATATTTTTGGTAAACAAAATAATTTGGGTGAAAAACTCCAAAATTCAAAAGAAACAAGTTAGGTGTTTTCAGTTTTATTCAATTTTAAGTGTCTGAGTGATTCAAAACAAAAACAAAAAAAATTAAATTCATTCATTCATTCATTATCTTCCGCTTTTTCCTCTATTAGGGTCGCGGTGGGGTTCCCCATGCCCATCCAGGGGAGAACGTCTCGGGCGCTGGGCAGACAGACCCAGGACAGGGCGCCAATCCATCGCTGGGAAAAATTTAATTAAATAAAAAAAAAAAAATTGGTTGTGTTTTTCAAGTTTCAGGTTTATTTATTTATATAGAGCTTTATACGATAGTATAATATAGTATGTGTTATAGCAGAGAGCTCTAAAGATCAAGTAGCAGTGGAACAGACGAACTCCCTGGTGTTGATGGAAGCTCGGTGGGAGACTCATCCGCTTTATTTGGTCAGGCAGCATCAACAGTGCAAGAGATAAGTGTACATATTGTACATGTTTGTTTGCTGCAATGTTAAAAATTGCAGTTTATGAATATTTTTTCTCAAAAAAACCAAGACAAACCATATTTCACCTGATTAATTTACGTAATGGTCAAAAAAGACGCAAAATCAATGAAACACTAATGAAATTTCGTTTCGCTGCATCATGAGTCACAACAGCAAACATACACCTTAAATAAACGTCGTTTTAAATCCAGTGAAATATTTTCCTCTATTGATTTCCACTCGACTCGAGGATGAATCGATTCGTATGCACCTATTAGGCTTTCCGCTTCATGATGCGACAGAACGTGCATCGTGGGTCATTGACCTTCGAATGACATGTCGGCCGGCAGCAGGATAGACTGCACCATACAGTAGCTCCTCTGATCCCGTCTGCAGTCGCAGCACTGGGTTGGTGAGGATCCGTCGAAACTTTCCCTCGCGTTGAGGTTTTTCCAGTTGATTCATCACACAAAAATGTTGTGGTTCGCGCCGACTCCCCGACTGGTTTCACATTTATGCGAAACGAACGTCTTCTGACTGACCAAATTGCAAAACTCATTTAAAACTGATGACTAAGTGGCTTTGAAATCAAGCGGCTCATTCAAACGGCGTGAATCCTCCGACTGTAATGGCTATAAAAAGCCAACGGGCCGTTTCAGACGTAGGCGCGTTATATAAAGCAGTTTAACCGGTCCAGATTACACAGGTGCATTTGGTTTTACTCTGATGGTTTGAAGCTGGAAAAGGCAGCGTGTGTTTTCAGGGATCAGGGCGTAATTAATTTATGGAAATGCAACAATGTAACACTTGCTGGGTTCATTAAGAAAATCAAGACTTATGAGAAAATATAGTATAGCTGTTTAGTGATGTAAGGTGGCACGGTGGCTTAGTGGTTAGAACGTTCTCCTCTCAGCGCTAGGGATTCCCGGTTCGAATCCCCATCTGGGTGGAGTTTCCATGTTCTCCTTGTGTCTGCGTGGGTTTCCACCGGGTTCTCCAGTTTCCTCCCACAGTCCAAAAACATGAATCAAGTCAACTAAATTCTCAAAAATTGCCCCATATAGAGTGTGTCTGTGTGAGTGTGTGCCCAGAGATGGATTGGCGCCCTGTCCTGGGTCTGTCTGCCCAGCGCCTGATATTCTCCCCTGGATGGGCATAGGGAACCCCACCATGACCCTGGTGGAGGAATAAAGCAGGAGTAAATGAATGAATGAATGAATGTTTAGTGATGTGAACATGGTAACTGGGTGCCTGGTAACAAATGAGCTTTTGATTTTGAAGTGAAAATTCACTGGATTTGGCTTCCGATAGCAAAAAAAACGTAGCAATTCACATTTACCTCAAATAATTAGCAGAGATTACAGTTGGGAGAACCAGAGGAAACATGTTGTTCCGCAAATGTTGATCTTTAGTGTCTCAGGAGACTTATTTGTGATTCTCACTTGTGTCTTATGTATCTCACAAAAATTGCTGAGAAATGCCAAGACGAGACAAGAGTTTAAAAAAAAAAGAGGTTTACACAAATAAAATCTAAGTTCCTAAGTGTAACTTGGAGGTCAGAGTCAAAGTGGAGGTCAGAGTACAGTGTTGCTATTAATACAGCATCCACTTGGAGTAACAAAGGTTAAGAGCCAATATTGGCTACCTTGGGATTTGAACCGCCAACCTTCAGATTGACGGCCCAACACTGTAACCATGAAGCTACTATGACCTCATGTTAGATGTTCAGCAACTAAGACATAACTGCCAGCATCAGGACCGGACAGCACTTGATGTCAGAATGAGAAAACATTGAGACTCGTGTTTTTAATAAATAAATGAATCTGAGATCTCAGCTGACACTCAGGAGGACACGTGAGATAACTGCACATCTGATCATAGATGAGATAACAGAGCTGCAGCATGTCACACGTCAGCGTTGTTATCAGGTGATCTGCACATGAAGATGTCTGCCTGCTGCAGAGAAGGTGCAACATCACGATCAGCAGCATTTTATAATCATCAGCCCCAAAAACACAGCCAGCGAAACATAAGGAGATGTGGATTACAGGCCTTCTGTTTCGGGGGTTGGTTCTTCGTGGCTCTCGGGACCTCTTTTCTTTTCTTTCCATTTTTAAAGACAGGTGAAAATCCTTTCTAACGCCTGAAGTGGTCATAAAAATGTCTGAATCTCTCAACCGCACACAGAATGGATTCATAGCCAAGTGGCCGAACGGCTGAACCCTGCACTCCGACTCCACAGCAGCCCAGTGTTGGTGGATTATTTATTGCTGTGTCCTGAATGAAGCAGGAGTTCAGCACAATGAGAAACAGAAGATCATGGGGGGGAAATGCTGAAACGCAAGTTCTTTACACTGGAATCAAAAAGAGAAACCAAGTGAGGAATAAAACATCAGACCCTCAATGAAACCTGTAGCTCTACTGAAGACAGACAAACCTTCACGTCACCAACACTGGCGTGTCCAAATGTTTGACTGCTACTGTATCTTAGTTCTTAGTACATGGGTTAAAGTCCTTGTTCAGTGGCCCAAACATGAAACCATGTAACAGGTCCAGGATCAGTAGTTTTTCAGATTGATTTCATGACCTAATCACATTAAACACACAAGTGAAATAAAGCTAAACTGATACTAAAAATAAAATGTAGAGTGGCCGTTAAATGAAATTACAAGTTGAATGAGCCGTCACACCTCCAGCCAAATGTGGTCTGTACAGTATGGCAGAATGCATAACACACACACACACACACACACACACACACACACACACACACACACACACACACACACACACACACAATACAGGATTATGGCATTTAATAGAGTGAAACTCATGCTGGTCAGGTGACACGACTCGAGCTTTATTATATAATAGCAGCTCATATATCTGTAATACCACCAGCACAACACATGCAATAACAAGATACAGAGCTCTGGTTAAATTCCATAGTTTATTGATTTCCTAATAAATAAAGTCTCAGCAGGAAACAAATGTACACAGTTTACTGGAGCTGCATGAGATTCTGTAATGAACATTAAAACCGACATCAATTATTGTGAGAAAGCCGTAATGAATATAAATGCTGGTTAAAGGGCGGGAGAACACGAGAACGAGGAATTTTAACAGCCCTGGGGGCAAACCCTGTCCTTCGGTTGTCCATGACTGACCCACGGGGTTAATGTTCTGTTAAAAGGGTTTCCTTTAAGAGCTATTTAGAGATTGTATTTACAATAATGAGACGCGTGTTAAGACGTCACAGAGAATGCAATGAACCACGTGCATGTTGGGCTGTGAGCGTTTGAGTAAAGCACGATGGCGTGTTGTTTTAGGGCTTCTGTGTCATCGATGACGCTCTACTCTGATCCCAACCATGCTTATAAGTCACTTTGGTTTCCTAATGAAATTATGTGAGCTGGTCATGGGCAGCCGGAGGACAAGATTTGGCCCCACAGCGGGTAAAGTTCCCAGAACTGCTTTTCGAGGTTTTCTCGAATTTTGGTACTTATTGTACGAACTTATTGTATGTTTACAAAAAGGTTTAAGGCTATTGAGACCTCACAATCACCACATTATCATAAACCCAATCTTTTATTGTCTTTTAAAAGGGATATTTTATTGTCCAGTATGTAAGACTCTAAAAAAGATTATAGATTATAATTATAAGGATTTGCATATGTTAATCTCATCCTTTTTTTTTTTTTTTTTTTTTGAGGGGGGGGGGGGGCCCAGAACCCACATAGACATGAGGAAAACATGCAAACTACACAGGCAGTAAGAGGATGCAATCGTGTCTATTTTACAGTATTAACATTAATACACATGATGTTATAATAAAATTGTGTATTTCCATGATACGCGTGGATAGTTTATAAAACTATAAATTCACACCATCTTAAAAATGGTGCCCTCACCTCACTGAGATGGTATTTTGTTTTGATGCTGCTCAGTGTCCTCAGACACAAGTGCTTGAATTCTCAAAACTCCTCCTTTTCCTTTTAAGCAACACCCTAACACCAAGCCTCCACTTACAACATCCCACAAAGAGCCTGATTTCCATGTGGAAACCATTAAGTCCTTTTCATAAAGTCACCTAGTAAGGGGCTTGTCATGGGGCCCACAATCATAAAACAGTTTTAGAGAATTAAAAAAAAAAAAAAAAAAAAAAACACCGCCACTGAGACGGGCGAATGGAGAGTGCACTGCTTGACGCCATTATGTTTCAGCCTAATTAGTAGAAGATGCAGAAGACCGGTGGGTAAAAATGGAGGCCCCCGGAATCTCCGCGCCATCTCCAGGGAACACGGGTGGTCCACATGGGCCGGCTGGCGTGTGAAAAGATTCCCAGCTCTGCTGATATACAAAAATAACGTAAAGTCTAAAATGAGGCTTGTTAACATGAAACAGAGTGAGATTTATGGATAACGCACCAGCTGCGACATGCAGACGGCCAGTATTGATTTGAACATGATCGCGCTGAATTTAATCAGAAACACTTCTCGCTGATTTTCCTCCGAGTTCGAGTTACACGACCGAACCGCAGACATTAACACCTACAGTTCCACTACAAACCTTCACAGGGGAATGCCATTACAGTGGATAATAAAAGGGGCAATAAAGGCAGGGTTCTAAAAAGGTGCTTAGGAGCAAATTTGATAAAATGAAGAGTTTTCATTACTAGCGACCATCACGGAGAAATGACGTCATCACTCTGCAGTCCCCATTCTGTTCATATTTTGTCCAGATCGAAGGTTTATCGAAGGTTTTTGTCCAGATCGAAGGATTTTTGATGGCAAAAATAGAATGGGTGGCACAGTGATAATGGGAAATCAGGTTCAAATCCCGATCTGGGTGGAATGGTCATGTTCTCCCCGTGCCTGAGTCGGAGTTCTCTACAGTGTCTGGTTTCCTCCAGCTCCAAAGACATGACAGTGAATAAGATGAAGACATATCAGAGAAAGGCTGATTACAAGCCTGGATAAATCAGAGGGTTCGTTAGCAAGAGAATGTGTTCTCTCTTCTCTGCTGTGGCGCCTCCTAAAGGAAACAAGCTAATGCTACAGCACATCTCTTGAAAGTGCCACCAAAGATGTCTTTTCAAGATGAAGACCAGATAATTATAAAAGAAAACAGATCAGGTTCTCAACGTATTTATTTACACAGAACGTAACAGAGACGATTTCTTTAAAACACCCTTTCATTCTTTCCATTGAAAACCATGCTGAAAGCCGGAGGGCGCTACAAACATGGCGCCAACTACAAAATAGTGATTCAGCAGTCCATCATTCATTCTGCTCTGAGCATGGAGGTCTCACTCCATTCCCTGTGGTCCTTGACCAGGTAAAGGTCACTGCTGAAGCAGCACGCAGTCATTGGCCTTAAGTAAACAAGCAGATGGCAACTGGTCGTCCACACGCAGTGTACCATAAACCTAAACACAGATCAAGCTAAAGGGATGCACTGTGGTCTGAGGCGACTCCCAGCAGCAGCAGCAGCGTCTATTCCACTGCTTTCAAGACGAGCACAACGGCCACATGCTGATTTATGTATATCTGATGGATAAATGCTAGTGTAGGTTTGTCTGCGACCGCATTTCCCATTCACAGCACAGCGAGGCTTCGTCTGTTTTGTACCATGGCAAAAAAATAAAAATTCACATCCTTTATTGCTGGTGAAAATTATTTATTGGTGTTATATTCACAATAAATGTTAAGATTCAGATTGGGAGGAACAGTTCCTACTTTCAACACTGATTTCTTTATATAGCACTGTTTACTCTATAGAATTAATACAAAGTCGTAAACCAGAAAATAAAACCCAGACACAAACCATCAGCACACACAGCCTTCCTGTTACTGTTCGTGATTCACTAATGATCTTTAAAAGTAAATTAAAAACACATTTTATTTCCTCGAGCAGTGACATGATCGCTGTAGATTAAGGTGGCTCAGTTTTAACGGTGGTGAGTTGGTGATTAGTGAGACTCCGTGCTGGTATTTCACTTCTTAACGCAGATCAATATTTATAGAGAATGTGATGTTGTAATGCTGCAACTCCAGGATGCCCTCTTGAATGGGTGAACTGCTATAGCTGCCCCTTCATGCTGCTCTAGTTAGTGAAGTCACATGATGCACTGTGTTTATTCTGTCTTCTTTTCATTTACAGTGTCCTGACTTTTCTTACTGATTTTCATTTCAGGAACTCAGGAGTGTTACAGTGTTACAGTGACGACTGCCAGAGTGCCGGGGACGTTCCGCTGATGTGTTGCGATGGAACGGAAGCTGGGAGCTGGGGAATCATCGTGACTCAAATGATACACAAAGCAGCTACACGCTGTAAAGCAGATGTCAGAAACCCACGGGCCGGCGGAGCTGGAGCGCGTGCATTAAGGCCGAAAGACGATGATGTGACCACTCATTCTCTTTACCTGCTGCATGTGTCTGAAGACCCAGGATGTTCCCCACATACCGTCAGCAGTCTGAACTTTTGACACTTGATGGAGAAAGATTCAAATGTATATCCAAATTGTAACCCTCCAATCAGCATAGAGCAACAGCATGCAAGATTCAAATTCAACCCGGCGTTTCACATTCATTCCTATTGAAGTGATGGATGGGTTTCTGTTTACTCAGACATCGAGGATGGGCTTTTAATCCTTAAGATCATCTGTAATGAGGTCTGACGAGTCCAATCACACGCAACTCAGATGCATGAGATGCAAAATTGTCCATAGTTTGGAACGTGTGTATGAGGTTGTTTGAGTCGCTGACCTACAATGGACTTGCAACCTGTCCCTTAACTTAATAAGCTCCATTTCCATTGGTTCAGTCGCCTTACGTGCAATTTATTAGTTATAGTGACAGTAACATTGCAATAATAAGGGAGCAGAGCAATTTACTGCTTTTAATTGTCCTCGGATTGCAGGGACGGTATGGTGGTACCGCGGTTAGCACGTTCGTGTTTGGGTTACCTGTACCTTAACCCCCCTCCTTCCCAAACCTCATCTGGATAATTAATAAGACACAGACTGTTGAATCAAATGACTATTCATGTCCATGCAGCATCGCTCCGACCGTTTTAAGGCTTTAAGTTGCTGATTTCAACACATGGTGGCAGATAAGGATGAATGAATGCTGATGTGGATTCCAGTCAGAAAGGAAATTATGTGATTAACCATAAAAGCTTCCTGTTTCCAAGAAAAGATCAGATAGGTACTGGCAAAAAAAAAAAAAAAAAAAACAGAACTGGTGCATAATTTGCCACCACTTCCCTCGGGGGTTTTACCGATGCCAGGCCTGGTGCATAAACATGATGCACGAATTTAAGACTTTTACAGAGATCAAGAATTACTCACTACTACCACTATAGAGTCACTACTTTATTACTTTAGAAACAAAGAAAATTTGTAACAATTAACCTTCTGCATGTGTTCTAACAATTTATAACAATTAACCCTCTGCATGTGTGAATGTGTGTATACAGGTGTATATTTATATATATATATATATATATATATATATATATATATATATATATACACACACACACACACACACACACACACACACACACACACACACACACACACACACACACACAATATATATACATATATAGTGGAAACCAAAAATCTGTTTCCATACTCACACTATGTGCACGTGATATAATTATAGTGACTGTAGCTGATCCACACAATATAATTCAGTATTAAAGTGAAATCATCAGTATGGTTATATTATATTATATTATGTTAAGTTTATAGTTAGTGGTTATGGTTAGGTCATAGTAATAGTTAGATTAGTGGCATTTCCAGTTAAGGTTTGAAATGAATGAAAGTTTATGTAAAATCATCACAATGCATAAAAATGTGTACGTGTGTGTATGCATGCGAATATTCGTTAATGTGTCCATGTGAGTGTGTGCACGTGCGTGTTTAGGTTTAAATCTGTGAGTGTGTTACTATGTGCGTGTGTGTATTAATTCAAATGTTCATGAGTGTGTCTGTATAAGTGTGTGAGCATGTCTGTGAGCGAGCGTGTGTGTGTGGCGCCTATCCGTGAGCCTGTCTGTGTAAATGTGTGTGAGCGCGCAGTGTGTGCGCGGTTGCGCGCACAAATGTTTTTACAATGCAAACAAAAAACCCAGGACAGGCAAATTCTACTTAGCAAAGCACATTGAATACAATTACATCACGTAATCAGATTTCAATTCACAGCCAAATCAAAAAACAATCACAAACATGAATGTGGGAGCAAAATCATCAGCCGTGTCAGCAGATCACAGCACTTCACAGCAAGCGTCGCTGATTTTCAAAGATCACTGTGTAATAAAAAAAAAAAACGAACAGCGATTTACAAAAGGATGGAAAAATGCGACCGCTCCGACAGAATGAACGCAGCAGTCAGATTTATTACACATTCCTCATAGATCCTCCTGCAACATACTTAATTCTAATTAAGACTCAGCTAATGATTCAAGAGGCAAATGATTCAAGACTTCTCTTTTCTGCAAAAACCACACAGCTCTGTGAAAAAAATAACAACTTGAAATAGAATTTGAAACATCCCGTTTTCTGCTCATTCAGTAAAACCATGCGTCCTTTTATTAGGAGCTGTAATAAACTACGAGATAAACACAATCCTATACATGCTCTTTAAACCATACAGCATTATATTTATGGCAAAAGAGTTCATACATCTGTGTGGAGCTCATTTTAATCTCATCAAACTGATGTATGATCAATAATGGATAATTATAACGATAAGACACAAATAACCATAGAGATAAAGAAACCTGATACGAGTACAGCTGGACAAAATGCTGGAGAAGACATCAGGACTGAGATAATAAACAGACCATCCAACAGTGTTAGATGGAAATGATTTACTCTGTTACTCTTATTTAAATACATATATATATTAGAATTGTAGCTGATGCGATTCTACTGAACAGATGACAGAACACAGTGGGAATTACAAGACCGATACTCTATTGCTATAAATCTAATCCTATTTAATAGATATGATCAGTATCAGGTGTGTAGATCCATTTAGAACCTCAGTGTTTGGTGATTTCTGACAAGATGTTCTAATAAATCAAAGCTTACACTCCAACTGGGTTTGGATTAGAGTTCTAAGTTCAATAATATTGCTGCATCACAGTAAGTTAAACATGTTTTAATGTATGTTGTCACAAACATCCCATTTAAAAAAAAAAAAAAAAAAAAAAGCAGACATGCAGATGTACATCTGCTCAGACAGGCCCTCCATTATTTACACAGAGTGTAAACAAATTGGTAGGAGGGATTAACTGCTGTCCTCATCAAGAGCCCGGCTGAGTGTCCAGGTGTGTAAGAGTGAGGAACCACCGGAGGGTCTGAACCAGGTGAGAATCTGATCACGTACTGGTGTGTATGTGTGACTGTTGAAGTGATGGATTGGCACCCTGTCCTTAGTGCATCTCCCCAGCACCTGAAATGTTCTCCTCTGGATGGGCATAGGGAACCCCCCCCATAGTGACCACAGCAGAGGATTACGTGGTCAAGATAATAAGATGAAACTCGCACAGAACAACCTCGAATTAACTTTCTGCACTAATCCCTCAAAAGCTTTTTAATGTAAAATGTGTTGGTTTATTCAGTGAGTTCTATAAAATTTGATGTAAATAAAGAGTAAAATGAGGTGTTACGTTTATGGCACTGTATGTAAATTGTTGGTTCTGTCTTGTTTCCATTGAAACCCACAATTGGATGCATGTCCAATCATCCTGATGTTTAAGGAAATACTGTAGAAACAAATACTCTGTGGTTTAACAACATCGAGTGTCATGACGTACACGATTATACATTTAAATAAAACCTGCACATACTAATGAAAATATGTACTAATAAAATATATTAACATAATGAGGTTAATTAAATTAAATCATATTTTTCCTTTTTGTTTCTTGCTGCAGCACTGAATCACTGTTCACTGAGTCAAGTGTACGATCTAAACCTGCAATCTGATGAACATGAACGAATCATAAAACAGATATCAGATTTGTAAAAAGAAATAGTGAAGAGAAGAAAACCCTCTTTAAAACGAAGTGTCTTTTAACCGACTCATTAGGACTTGAGTTAAACTTAATAAACAAGATTAAAGATTAAATAGGAGCGATTATCACTTCCTGGCTTCACTGACAAAACATCACCTTTACCCTACTTTACTACGTCAGCATCAGTGACTGCTGTTTGAAGCATGCACAAAACAAATTTCATCAGAACTGGATGCATTTTAGGTTCCAGCTTCCTAACATCTGTAGCACGATACTCAAATCATTTGATTTAAATAGCAAAAATCATTTATGGTACCGAGTTACTGTGAACTGTCTTGCAAATCATAACGTTTTGCATATCTATGTGTTTTCTATTCAGTCATGTCCGATCCTCAGACACTCTATAGGTCAGTTTACAATGATTCAGAGTCTCACGGTGAAGGTTTTTATGAGGTCGGTGACCAAGTCTTTTCTTAACTATAGTTTCAGGGGGTAAATTAGTATCTCTAATGGACCCATCAATATGTGATGGTGTGATGAAGTGATCCATTTTGCCTACTGTGATTACACCCAGTGGAATTTGTCCTGCACATTTAACCCATCCATGCAGTGAAACACAAACACACGGCTGAAGTGCCCGGAGCAGTGGGCAGCCACGGCATAAACTTACGTATATATTGTAATTGGGCAGCAAACATGCAGGATAATCTCATTTCCTTTAATTAAAAAGCAGTCAGGATCCTGTAAACTGCACCAGCACAGGTACCGACAGAAGCGAAGATGCTTAGAAAGAAGCCACTAAACCCCTCTGTAGTTTAAAGTTTATGGCAGATTCACCAATAGTGGAGTGATCAGAAAGAGATGCAAAAACAATGTTTCTAATACTTTTGCAAGACGGAGTAGTCCTGTCTCAGCAGAGAATTTCCTACGTGGGTGATTAATCATCTCTGAGCTCGCCGCATGCCGGGACATGAGGACGTGCTTCTTTTTCTTAACAACGGCAACCGTAACTTTAAAGCTGCTCTGTTTTTAGGGTATTGACGTCTGGCGCCCTCTCTGGAGGAAAGAGGTCATGGTAAGCGACGAAACTATGGTCACCATATTATATATTCATATTATTCAATTTAAAGTATATACAGTACAATTCTAAAATTTGTGTTCTACAGTACATACTGTGTATGTCCCCTTTACTCTGTTCTAATAGTCAGGACCCCAATAGTACCACCACAGAGCAGGGATTATCAGCTTGGTGCATTATTCCTATCCCAGCAGTGTCACTGAGGTGGAGAAATGAAACTGCACTAAAAACCCCCCTCACCACATCAGTGTCAGAACAGAGTGGATACATAAACACAGTAACTAATGAACAAAGTACCCTGCCTGATAAATGTGTCTTACAGAGGTGCATCACACTGGGATCAATTATAGATCATTTTGCCCAATCCATCACAAAGCAAAAATCTGGACCACACCCTAAAACTAATATTGTACTGCGTGTTAGATTTCCTAGTAGTGAAAAACTTGTTTTTCAAAACAAATAAAACTCATAATGATCAGCATTAACTCAGACATTCCAACCCTTGCCAAGCGCAACCCGTCTTGTGGCGGAAGTATTTACAGATTAAAGACTGACGGTTGTTAACATAAAGGACCAAATTCCAAACAGCTCTCTGCTACCACACGTACACGCTGGCAGACAGAAGTGGAAAGGTCTACCTTCCAACCATGACGTAATACAATCAGGACCGTAATTTATACAAGCTACAATTTTAATGTAATAACTGGAGGAGGGTTAATTCACAGCGATCATTAGGTGCCGGTGACGTCAGGACTTGCTCCGGCAGCGTTTGCACCTGAAGATAATCTGCAGCACTGAGTGCATTTAAGCTTAGACATCCTGATCGTCAGCACTAGGAATTTGCATACCTGTGTTTTTTTTGGCATGGCTCTGTCTCAGTGCTCTGTATATTGAGCCGTGATATTTGTTTTCTGATCACTGTGCTTAAACGGCGGGGGTAGCAAACAGGTTGTGACCACTCTAGCTGTGCACAAGCAACAATGCTGCAAAAATTGCGCCATTTCACACTGAATAGATGCAAGATTGGCATGCAGTAGACCGCTAAATGAGCTGGTCTCTAAGCCGAACTTGCTCCATGCTGTTTTACAGCTGAGTGACAGCACCCATAGGTGGTGCTTGCTCTAAGCAACAAGGGTGTTGGCATGCCCATTATAACAATACTGGATTTTTACATGTCTAATAATCATCTGGGTGGTGTTTCCATGTTGGTGTAGACCAATATGCATCTTACATGGTGCACATCAGCCCGAATGTACGTTTCCTGTTTTGAAATCAGAATTAGTGAATTCCTTTTGGCTCTGCGCAGTGTAAACCATCTTTGTGAAGGCATTACCTGAGAGACAGAGCATCAGATACTGAGGTTTATAATGTAAAGTGCACTTTGTTACCAGGAAACAGTAAAATAATGACAGATAACTGGATGCATTTAATACACTGAATTTTTCCTTTTACGTAAATCTGAGTGAAAATGAGAACGTCTGAGTGAAACTACGTTTAACGTGGAGAAACACTTTCCAAAAGAAGTTTAAAAAAAAAAACCTTTGCATCCATCTTTAATGACCTCATAAAAAGTTAAGATCCCTTTAATCAATATTTAAGTTTTTCTATAGTGCCTGAGTGTGTGTGTGTGTGTGTGTGTGTGTGTGTGTGTGTGTGTGTGTGTGTGTGTGTGTGTGTGTGTGTGTGTGTGTGTGTGTGTGTGATACATGAGAGAAAGCTGTGACCGGATATTTAAATGAATTTGAATACATGTGGCACTGAAGGGAATCATGTCTCAGGTACCATTAACAATCAAAACACAGTCATGGTTCACGGGTCCCGTGACGTGTGCAGGGAATGACCTCTCTGTAAACTACACAGAACCTACAGCTTCCTCTACTTACAGCATCTCTCACCAATGCAACAGCGAAGGACTGATTTAAAACCGTATGTGTTTACAATTTATTAATAATTTATTATTCTTTGAATTTAGCTTTGTACTGTTTTTCACATTACTTTAAAAAATTCAAAATGCATAAAACCCCGAAATATAATATTCATGAGTCATGCATTAATAAAACTGTAATAAAAGGATAATTAGTTTTTTTGTTTTTTTTTTATCTGAGACCTTGTGACTGATTCTGGAGGCCATGCAGGTTTTACTCCATCACTCGCTTAGCTTTCTCTCTAGGTCTTTTACTTTGGTATTTTTAATTACTGGAATTCGATCATGTGTACAAGTATGAAATGCAGCCAGTGACTAATTTTCCTCTGGGCTCCATTTAGCTCTCAGTATTTGTATCCTAACCCTAACTCATCACTCACTTTTTCATTTCTCTTCAATTTCAGAAGAAATAATCAGAAACATTTCCACGTTTTCAGAAATGCTGCCATTTATCTGTTTTTTTATTATAATTTTTTTTAGGTCTTTCACATCCTGAGCACAAAGGACATGAAAAATCTATTTCTTACCAAAAAAAATATCAGTAGCCGCCGATGCAGCACTGAGTTATAATGCAGCAGACTTTATTTATGTTTCTTGGTACATTCAGCCTGCCTGTTATATAAAAACACACTGCCTGGTCAAAAAAAAAAAAAGGTCATCATGGATGCAACTCTGATCTGGGTTTGCATCAGTTGGTCAGGTCTGGGTTCTTTAATGTTATGTGCCCAAAGAATGAGATCAGCTGACTGGGATATACCGAACCACCAGGTTCTTCAATCAATGGATCTGTTCATCACTGATGACAAGGACATATTCCAAGATGACGATGCCAAGATTCCTCGGACTAAAGTAGTGAAAAAGTGATTCAGAAAGCATCAGACATCTTCACACCTGGATCGTCCCCCAGAGTCCAGACCTGAACCCCATTGAGAATCTATGAGATGTGCTGGAGGAGAGTGGTCCACATCTCCCTCCCTCATCAATGCAAGATCTTGGAGGAAAATAAACGCAACTCTGCAAAGGAATAAACGCAGACGCTTGTGGAGACAATGTCACAGAGAATTTGTGATCACATCAAAGCTAAAGGCGGTGCAACCAAATATCAAAGTGTGCAATCTTTTTTTGGTCAGGCAGTATATTTATATACAGTATAAAATAAAGATTATCTGCTTCATATAGATTATAGAGCTATTACGACAAACCAATTCTCACTGACAATTTAAAGAATGAACTTGACACTTGGTTTAAGCACATTAGTAATTTTGTGGTTTGGCGTTTCCTCCACACTCAACTTTTGGCTCAAATATACATAGGGGGCGAAAGAAAATAAAGAAGCAAAAACCAAGGTCCTTTCTCTTCACAATGCAGACACTGCATGTCTGCTTAATGATACAATAACACAGCAGGAAACTTTGGTCTGGGTTGATTGGGATTAGATGAAATTTCAGACATGTAAAGAAGTGTAAAGGCAACAGGTTTATATTAAAGACTCCCTCAGGTCTTACAAATAAAGTGTTTTATTCTCCAAATACTAACCGTGTGTTTAAACCTATTCATGTAGACCTGGTAATCACTGAACTTAGTTGTTGGATTAAGTACTACAGGTTTATACCATCTGAGACTTAGCCTTTGCATTCTGGATGGAAGTATGCTTCCAACATTGTGCGAACACTTTAGGGAAGGTCCTTTTCTGTTTATGCATGATTGTGCCTTAGTGCATGATGCAGGACTCATTAAGGCGGGTTGCGTGAGTCTGACTGACCTGCAAAGAGCCCTGACCTTAACCATACAAGTGATTTAATGAATGCTTCAGATCAAAGGCAGAGCGGACCCATCAGATCATGTCTTCGGTTTGCACAGCGACGATGCAACATGAAGCTTTACGACTTCATCAAACTGCTGCCGCTGCTTCATCCGACGGTCTAAAAGGTAACAGTTTACCTAACCGGAGCAGAGTGATTAATCACCAAAGTGATTCATTAACCAGCAGTTAATGAATCGATCCTGTGACTGATCGGCAGTGTGGTCTTGTTAGAATGCATTAAAACTAATTAATAAACATTACTAAATAAAATAAATCAAAAGTCATATTTATTATAATTTAACTGTCAACTCACCGTTTCTTAGTTTTCTTTTCTCTATCATTATGTCAGTTAACGATTTTATCCAAAGGGACTTACTGACAGGTCAACCTGACGGTGAGGGTCAGAACACAGGACCAGCTGCACAAGATCTGCCTTTAGAGAGCAACTGCCAAATTTTGCGATAGAATCCCCAAACTTCAGACTGACAGCTCGACACACTCACCACAGAGTCATCACTCAGGCAGCGCAGTCCTTAGCACTTCCACCTCACAATAAGGAGGTCCCGGGTTCAATTCCCAGTTGGGGAGAAACAAAGATCTTTTTTTGGTGTGAAGTCTGTATGTCCTGTATTGCCTCTCTGATTGGATAATTTCTAAACTTTGGTTAAGAAATGACTTGGTGACCTAATTTAATAAAAACCTTCACCATAAAACTCTATAAACCAGAATCACAGTACACCGACCTGCTGGGTCAGAGTCAGACAGGACTGAATGAATCACACACACACACACACACACACACACACACACACACACACACACACACACACACACACACACACACACACACACACACACACACACACACAC
>JAFMOD010001811.1:85299-164201 GCA_019802435.1 Corydoras maculifer
CACACACACACACACACACACACACACACACACACACACACACACACATACACACACATACACACACATACACACACATACACACACATACACACACACACCCTAGCACTAGAGTCCCAATGTTCTGTGTTTGTTCATCTCACATCTAACTAATCAGCCCTTAAACAAGCTGCCATTTAATTAAATTGTGGATTTAAAGCTGAAAACATACCTGTTTCTGCCCGAACTAAGAATAGAATCAAACTGAGGGGACACAGGTGCGATAACTAAGTGGATTTTCATGTTCAGGCAAGGTTCCTCTTCTGAACTGTTTCTCCATTTGCAGTTGTGCATCACCAGGCCTCTTAAATGAGCAGTACGCTGGGGACAGTATAAAGTACCATATTATATTTGAGTATAACATAAAGAGAGTATAACAACAGACTATGTGGCTTTAAAAAAAGTTGCTATCCCCTTTTATTGTTTTTCTAATAACTTCAATCATGGAAGCAAATGTCTATATTGGCAGACTGGTGAAGCAGGCCTCTCTGCCAGCATGGCTATACTTAGAAAATTACAACATTCCTTCGCATGGAGGACACTGCCCTAGAAAACGGCAGCAGCAACATCACACACATTCATATACAGTACAAAGACTGTGGCCGTATGACCGTGTGGAGCAGGCCATGTCCCAGCTATTTTGTTGTGAAGAGCAGTGAAGTGTGAAGCCTAGCTGGATCTACGATGCGATGTGGGCTCTGGCTATTTTTATAAAGGGCCTCAGTGAGGTCTGTGAACCACTCTGTCTCTGCACATCCAGAAGAGTCAATGTTTGACTATGCTGAGCTATTTATGTCCCAACGCCCTATCAGAACCGGCTCAGAATTCAGTCAGAATTCAGGTTCTCTGTGCATTTTACCGAAACGCAGAAAAAGACTAAAGAAATTCACCAAAAAGACTAATTTCAATAAATTGTCATAAGAAATGTCATAGAAACCAAATGCCCATGTGATCTGTCATTGACATTAGTATCAGGTGAAGGTATGGGATTATTAGGTGTAGCGGGGTGGGTATGAATGAGGACCGGACACAAGATTTCCCACAAACAGAAAATTTACACTGCATTTAAAAGTCCATTTAAAATATTAACGGGTTGGCCGTTAATCAAATCAACGTTCAACACTAATGGCTCTGCCCTGCGCCGCTGCACTACCACCCCATTAGGACATTCAAAGATATCAGTGTCTCCAAATTTGTGGCAATGTTTTGTGGGAAGGCCATCTTTAAGCCAACATGTCTATGCCCTCGAGCACAAAGCGAGGTTCATACAGACAGGCTTTAATACATTTGCAGTGGAGGAACTTCAGCAGCCTGCACAGAGTCCTGACCTCATCCTCGGTTAGAACATAAACTTTTGTGTCTGACCTTCCAAACTTATACAATGGACAAAAAGAGCTTTCACTACAAACAGTTCTAAGGATGGAGTTAAGAGGGACTTCCCACTGCAGAGCTTGAAAAGTTTGCATTCGCAGCCACAGTATGCTGAAGTGATGTTAAGTGTTTCTCGATTTTCGTTCTATACCGCTTTGCTGCAAAGTGGAGGTTTAATGTGGCAGGTTATCAGAAAAGGACATCAGAAATCTATATATTTGTTTAGAAGCGGCACTGCATGAGAGTGGATAAGAGGGAGCAGATACAGAGATAGTTCTGTTCAGGGCCTTGTACTGAATGTGGGCAGCTACTGGAAGCCAAAAGAGAGAGATGAGTATTAGAGCTAAATGGAATGACTTGACTTGGTTAAACACCAGGCGAGCTACAGAGCTCAGGATCAGCTGAGGAGGATGGATCCTGCAAAATGGGAGACCGACAAGAGATGCACTACAATAGACAATCAAGACGAGGACATGGACTAAAAATGTTAACTATTATAGATACAAATATTAAGATTCTAAATATAATTTTGTTAGCTTTTTAGGTTGAATGGTAGTGTCCACATAATTTTGGCTGGGAGACAATGTCCTCTAGTCTGTTTAATTAAACAAAAAACATTTACTTCATCAAAATCATTTGTATCTCTTAAATGAAAGCCCTTTAGATGAAATAAAGCATAGATTAAAAGTTAAGGGGGTTTTACAGAATGATTCAATAGACTGCTAATTTCATAAAACCTTACTTTAGATATTCATTAGCCTTAATTTCACACAATGTTTAGATGTCTGGAGATAATGAGGAGCACTGTTGCGTTACTGTCTGGTGGGAAAAATAATAATGAGTGAAAATGAGCAAATAACATTCTCAATATCAAAACAGCTTTTGTAGGAAAAAAAATCCAATGGAAGTTATTAGATGCTAAAAATACAGCATGATTACTTTAAATTATGGAAAAAGAAATTCCACTCTGCTCCCTTTTTCTGCATCACTCTACAAAACACAAAGAATTTTAACAACCCTAGACACAAGTGTGGCAACCAGACGTCTCTGAATACGAAAGCAAGGGAGAACGTTCCGAGCGCTGGGCAGATACACCCAAGTCAGGGCGCCAATGCATTGCTGGGCTCACATCTAGCATGTTCTGCTTGCTGACTTCTATCAGCAAAATCACCTTTCTACCTTGTGTGCACAATTTAGTTTAGGGAATATAGCCTTTTAGAGAGGTAGGTTGTGCGTGAAATTAGATTTGAGTTTCACGGAACAAAAGCAAACATTCTTAATAAATAAAATGTAATTGTTTGTGTTGTTCTCAAAACTTTTTAAAACCTGCCGAATGTGTGAATACAATAAAACTCTATTCAGTTTTAATACAAAATCAAAAATACGGCTAAATTCTATTTTACAAAGTTACTGAGCAGCGCCCTTTCTTCCCTACACTGATCATGTAATTGCTTTGGGAATTTCAAATAGCCGGGTTACTTTATTTCAAATTCTCTGCATTGTTATCACAAACAAAAGGCCTAGTGGTTGTGCAGAACACAGAACTTGTGGTAACCATAGCAGCCCATCCTCCCCAGCATCATCTCAGTACAACTAAAACAAAAATAATAAAGTTCAATCAGGATTGAAACACGTTTACTTGATAAATTCTCATTTCACTAAATTTAATACATATATTTAATGATCTATAACAACACAGCGTTTATTTTCAGCCACGTGACAAGTAATGATCAACTTCACATCAAATAAAGTTAATTAATGAATGAATTAACAGTAATTCACTCTGCTATCAAACTGTCTCACAATACGTCGAGTCTGAACGAAAGGAAGACACCTTATGTGAGGATGCTATGATGCCATAAGATGGGGGTGTCACTGAGATTTAATCATTTTTAACTTTTGGGGGAGAAAGGTAATAAATAAAATATTTAAAAATAAAAATATATATATTAAACAACATTTTCTTTTTTAAAAACTCTTATGGCACGTGGAACATTTGTAGACCTAACAAAGATATATTTGCTTTCACTTCATATGAAACTCAAGAAAATATTGTAAAATTCATGAAAATAGAAAGAGGTTTTTCATATATAAGATTAAGACGGTTATTTTTGTTGTTTCACAAATCTGGCAGATCATAAAACCTGCTGGTGGGACATAAAAACATCTCTTGTAACTCATTTAGGGATGTCCTAAAAATATCAACTATCGAGCACCAAACTAAATCTAATCACTACAACTGGTTTACAACTTATTTCAGCTTATTTACTTTCTGTACATTTATAAGTGAAAGGTTCAGATAAGTAGAAACACATATGAAGTCATTAGACATCAAAATATGTCTGTTCATATATTCTGTAGAGTTTAATAGAGACAGCACGACTGACCTAACACTGTGAGTATCATCTTGTTTATTGCTGTTTGTGGTTTTTGCAAATATCATTTTTTATGGAATATAATTTGTTTCCATTCTTTTTCTCTGCACAAGACCAGAAAAGCTTAAGCTGGGCTTCCTCTCCGGGATGGTTTTGCTGTATCTGATGGTATTCTAACCACAGATGAGTCAGAAAATTGTAGTTTTGTTAAATATGTCCTTATTTTTCTCTCTATGTCTTTGTCTCTCTGGAAACAGAGGGGCAGTGCAAAGAAGTGGACACGTTTTTAACCAAAACCTTTTGTAATTAATCTGTTTACTTATAAAACATCATTTACTTATAAAACATCATATTGCAGTTATTAATCAGAATAAAAATGAAGAGCCTAGCCACATTATCAATGTGAGTTTCCATGACAGTTCTTATGGGGTGGGGGTGGGATATGTGTCTAATTTTACAACAAAAACACTTTTTAAACAACCACATAGTAAATAAGTCAGGCTGGACAGGTGATGGGACATCACTATTCATCATCACTAACTTATTGATCGAATGTGATGGAATCGAAAAGATTGAGTGAAGACTATAGAACAGTGGAGGTGGCTACAGCAGTCAGGACTACGATATGACATCACTTACATGATGTACAGGAGTCTGGTCTCCCATCTGCCTTCGCTGCCTTATAAAGAACCTAAGCCGGTGTCTGGGTGGCATGTGACGACGTGTTACGCTGAACTAAACTTTAAAGCATGTATTTGTCAGATATGCTGCTCTGCCAGAACTGAAGCCACGGTGAAGCCAGCAAAGCAAAACTGTTTGCACTGTATTCAATTGGACACTGCTGGGATTCCAGACACACAGTCGGCACACTGTACCAAAGTGCCAGCATGACTAAATGATTTGTTTGCTAATAGTCTACTGCTGGGATGATTTTCAGACCAAATACTGTTCGTGTGTTTTGAAAGGAGGGTTGGTTTAAACCAGACCTGACTAACAACATGTACGATGTAAAACATGCTCAAAGGTTATTGTCAGATTTTCGTCTCAGTGGACACTGTGGATGTATCTGTCTTGGAACAGTCACAAAGCAACTGTCAGTACTCAAATGCCAGGAGGGTTATTTGTGTGCAATTGGGAGATTTAAGGTAAGAGATACTAAGAAAGCTCGGTCGCTGCCAGAATTAAATGCCAGGAGAAAGGTCTGCCTGAAACGATTTCTTAAACACAATGGCTCTTTGAGGATAATGTACATTTTCATTTGCAATCAGGTGACTGTAGATAAAAGAAAAGAAAAGAAATCATACTACCCATATTTTTTTTATAAAATAAAGTGCAATGCATGATTCATTACCTGATGCCTGATGATTTAGAAATCATTTTTAGAAAATATCTTAATATTCTAGCAAATATCTGTGACCTAAACCACAAAAAGTTTTGTGTTTTTGCTATTTTGTATCGTATTAAAGAAGAGTACACTGATGGCCATATTAAATTTCTATCAGCTACACTCTCCCAACCATCTGTCCATCTGTCCAGCAGACAGACAAACCTATTCACATGTGCAGTTGACTTATTTATAAGGATTATAACAGTTCATTGTCCTAAAGCAGCTTCGGTGTTCTAACCCTGAGCCCCCAAAATCACAACAATGCAGCAGTCACTAGTCTTGCATGTGAAGATGAAGGTTCTCTACAGCAGTTCAGACCAGTTTTGACTTGTCACTGCTATAAAAATGTAGAACACCATGTGGGCTGAGGAGACACTGAAGTGAAATGTAGTAAATCATTTACAGACAACAAAATGTTCCATCTTTCCAAACGTTCCATCAGTCCTTTTGAAGAAGCTTTGCTGAAAACGAATTGTTTTTGAGCTACAAACCTACTTATTCTGATTCAACACACAATAAACTAATCACAGTGCGATACTCAGATAAAGGCATGGAGCACAGTGCCATCTAGTGGCAAACGACAAACTTAAGGACCGTCTGCCTGCATTTTGCGAGACACGCCCACTTTACGACGCTCCTGTTGCGGTACACGTCTGCCACAATGTAGAATAGCCCCGCCCACCGCAACTATAGTGGGCGTGTCTTGTAATATTAGGATTGTAAACATAGTGTAAATGACAAAATCATCATCTGTATACTCTACACGCAGTTATGGTACATTAATTAATTTGTAAATTAAAGCCATAGCCGCACCTTTGAAATATTTCTCTTCATCGTGGTCGCCTTCCATAGAGAAACAGGACAAACTGCGATGTTCAGAGTTCCAACCAGCGCTTATTATTTAAATAAAAATACAAGATGGAATCAATGCTCTGATATTTTCAGTTTTTTTTAGTGAGAATCCGTTGTTTCATACGCAAATATGTGTATGTTTTACCGTTTCACTAACTAGCGCCGCACACAAGCAATTTTGTCGGGCCGAGTCCCAAATACCATCTTCCGCACTCCATTCATACCCTACATCAAGGCTGTAGATAAAAACACAATGGCTCCTTGCGTAGTGACCTACATGTATAAAACAAATTAATTTGGGATTAGCGCTTGACGCGCTTCCAAATGTGCCTGCTTAGGATAAAACACGAAACAGAAATACAAACCGCTTTATTTGTACTTTTCTAAACTTTACAGTGTGTTCAGAGTTCAGTGTTTCAATGTGTGGTGTGTTTAAATAACTTCTTTAAAAGGTTTTGCAGACCAAAAAACGTGTTGTAAATACGCTTATTACAGTGCTACACGTCACAGTGTTGTTAAGTTAAAGTCATAAAGTCTGTGTTAAAATATAGAAACAAAATACCAAATAAATGTTAATTTAGATGATTATCGTCACGTCGTGTGATGCGTTCAAAACTAGAAATTAAGCGCACCGTCGCAGAGGCGGTCCCATGGTGTAATGGTTAGCACTCTGGACTTTGAATCCAGCGATCCGAGTTCAAATCTCGGTGGGACCTCGTCCTTTTCTCGCTCCGCTGATCTGTCGTCCGAAACATGAGCGAATTAAAGTGTAAATAGTTCTTAAATAAGAAAACATGTGGTTTTCGAATTATTAATAAAGTTTAGGAAATAATCCTACAATAAACACATTTAGAAAGTTTGTGCCTGCGATTATGACAAGACCTTTTTTTGTTTGCAATAAACAGCAGAATCCCACTGAGGCATTACTTACCTTTAATTTAATTCACTCTTTTAATGTTTAATGTTAAAGTTAAAGTGTGTAGAATACATACACAAATCTGTACATACTAAAAATAATTTCCTAATGTTACTACAATTCCCATTGCACCTTTATTTATATATATAATATATATATATATATATATATATATATATATATATATATATATATAGATAGATAGATATATATATATATATATATGCATACTGTACAGTAAATTGTAAATGTATACTAAATGAGACACCATCAATCCACAACCAAATTCATTGGGTGTAAAAAAAATAATTGTTCAAATAAATCTGATTCTGATCAGATAAAAAAACATGTCATGTAATTACAATTAGCAGATATCTATATAATTAAGGTCAGACAGTGTAGATGCTATTGTAAAATGACTAGAATGAATGTCCAGTACAATAACATTTATTATGTTCCTCATAACAATAACATTCCTTACGGAACTGGCAGTTGGAATGTTCGGACACTAAAACTTTCCAGAAATTAAACTTTTAACTACTGAAATGAAAAATAAAACATACTGTACATCATGGAAAAGTATTTTTTAAATTGTTTGCTTCACAAAACGGTTTTTTGTTTCGTTTGATGATACAGTTTCATTATTAGAATGACATTCATACATATCCAAACACTTTTTTCAGTATGAATATCAGTCTGTTTGTTTGTACATTTCTTTAATGGAATAGAGTTTATAAAATACCAACATAATCAGTATTTTGCAGCTGTTTTGAGGATAAACAGGTTTTATGTTATGATTAAGTTCAAACTATTGTACATATATACAACCTCACATAATCATTTATAACAAAAGATCACTGAAGTGGTGGTCATTCTGTGGTCCTTCTGTAGTTATGTCCATACTTGGCACTTTATAAATAAACATTACTGGATCCTTTCATTTATGAAGTGATTTAAGAGCCGTTATGCTTTTTAGCTGTATACTTTTTGTTTTTTTAAACAGGAGATTTTTTAAATATAGTTTTGTAAATTAACATGCAACAGAAACCACAGAATACAGAAGTCAGTTCTTTATAAACAAGTTCTGGTATGAATATTTACAGTTTATATACATATTTAAAAATAATTACATAGTGCTCCCAATAGCTCATAAAAACATTGCCTTTATCCAACTTTTATGCTTCTTCATGAGTCAGTCGTTCAGGAATAAAAGATTTAGTAGAAATTGATTTGATGAGAATCTTATGGAATTTCCGATGGTGATTGTGAGGAGAAGCAGAGATCAGAGAAGTTCAAAAGCAAATAGCAATATTTCTCATGGTTTACCATCCAGATAACCAGATCTGTAACATGAGGTCCAAAGAGGTCCTCGAGTCCCATGACGTCATGTCAGATTTGTGTCATTTCCAGAAACATGAGTTTTTCTTGATCTTGATATTGCTTTTCTTTACTCTGACCATTTTGCATGGATGCAGGAATACTCGTCCGCTCATCTAGAAGGTTTAAAGGGGCAGGCTCAAGGTTTGGATTTCCTCGACTGCTCTCAATGATCGAGGTGTTGGTGTGATAGGTGAAGTTAGAGTCGGTTGTAACCAGGCGCTGTCGACATTGAGCTCTGTATTGGTCCAGCTTGCGCTTTATAGCTGATTGCACCTGAAAAAAGAAATGCTGTAGCTGTAAGTTACTTCATTACAGTTATGTTGTTAAATTACTCAGGAGGCACAGCAATCGTTTCCAGATAAAGGCTGCACACATTCATCAGGCTAAGCCGCATCATGTGCGTTAACTACTTTACAGGCACATTTCATAAGCTATTAAATACATCTAGAGATCACATGGAGACTGAATAAACATTTGTACATACCTCCCCATTAGCAAAACATAAGATGATGGCAACCAGCAGCCCCTGTAGAGATGAACATATTATAAAGAGTCAGTGAAATTCAGAAACGTCACTGCACACTGTATAAATAAATCTTTAAATTCAGTTCTAACTGTAAAGCATGAATAATGTTTATATTAAATCATTTCACTGCCGTCATGCAACAGGATAATTGGATCTGTGTATGTGCAGTATGGATGAGACGATCACAGAATTTTATATGATCACAATTATATGATTAATTAAATTATTTTGATAATAGATGTATGTATTGCTAATATTAGCCCATGTTGCTTTTCAGACCTGAAAATACATGAAAATAGCCATGAAGAACTCATAGACAGCATTGGCCAGCCTGCCCTGTGGCTTCAGAGGCATCAGGATGAAGTGGGCTCCCATCAGAGGGACCAGGATGAGAGTGGCACGTACAGCCTTCATGTAGACATTTGTCTCAGTCCTGTGGGTCACTCTGAGCTTAGTGATCAGCACACGCACTATGTTTAACAGGAAGAACAGATTCACCTGCATGTAAAGAACAAACATCACCCTTCGCACCATACACAAGGATGCCTTTAAAACATCAGGACTCATTTATTTGAGAAATGTTCATGGTGAAAATGTTTTAAACCATGATAATGCATGACAAGTATAATTTTTTAGTGAATAAATCAAGGAAATATACTCCACTGTTATTAGGTTCATTACATCACTACATAAGGTCATTGTAGACACATATGTCCATACCAATTCATTACTTTTAAATGGGGGGGGCGGGGGGAGAGCCCCAATCGATCGCTGGACACACTTACACGTGCGCGCGCACACACACACACACACACACACACACACACACACACACACACTATAGATAATTATGAGATAATTATAAGTTGTGTTGGATAGAAGTGTCTGCATAAAGCCATAATGTAAGGTCTGAGAGATAGGGGTTTAAACCCACTGAGCTTCCATACATTTCTGATACATATGATCCTGCTTTTCTAACACTCATGGTGGGGTGATTGAGTGCATGTACAGGTTACAACACTCACCAGGAGAGCAACCTGGATGGGACAGTGAATGATGTAAAGCAGGTTACTGTTACTAATCCAGCACCTGAAAACAAACCAGACACAATGCTTACAAACACAAAAAAAAATCATATTAAAAAGAATAAAAAAAATTCGATACATAAAATAGAAAATAGTAAATAAAACAAACTTCCTACAAAAAAATATGGCTTATTTACCTGTCGTCCAAGTAAAGCAGACGAGCCACAGCATGAAGAACAGCTGGAAGAACTGGGAATCCTGCAAGACGCAGGGAGTATACATCAAAATGTTCAAAACATGCGCACACACACACACACACACACACACACACACACACACACACACACTTCACTCCAAACTCACTTCTAAATCCGATGGAATGAAGAATAAATAATTTCAGCATCATCACACTAAAGTTAATCATGATCACATGACACCTTACCCCAGCCCAACAGGTAGTACCATCCCAGCTGCTGCTCTCCCACAAACACAGCAACAATGATAAGCGTGTGCAGATAGATCCCCTCACATAACATCCAGAAGCAGGTGGAGCATGATGTATAGTGTATCAGAGTGGCCAAGATTTTGCATCCTATCTGAAAACAGAGACATGCAGAGGATGCAGAGACACACATCACAAAATACGAAAAAAAAGTATAATGCAGAAATACAGACACCACCAGAACTAACCAATCAGAATCAAGAGTTTAAAAAATCATAACAATACACAGTATGTCCTGCACTCACTTGGTTGACATACACTGTCTGATTGTCAAAATAGATCATGGTGAACCAGATGATCATAAGAATGTTATGCAGGATGAAGGACATGAACGTGTTTTTATGAAGAATGATCCGCTGGCAGCTCAGGTACCTGCACAGAAATCACTTTTAATACACTAAACTCGACTATAAATTACTAAACAATTAAAATAGCCTTCAAAAAAATCAACATGTGTCCAAAAACCAAAGTCTGGACATCAGCCTTTCATGGATCTCTAATGTGCTTGATTTTCATGCATCTGTAACAATAGCACTGAAGAAAACAGCTGAAATAAATAAGTAAACGTTGTGTTCTAAAACTTCCCTTTAGAGTATGAGGTACCTACTGAGCATGCTCTACAAATAAACCATAAAATTTAATAAAAGGGTTTCATTCTAAAGCATCTTAGACGGTTATGGTTACATAAGAGGCATTTTTTAATTAACTTACTTGAAGTAGGAGAAAATGAAAATGGAGATAAGCAGTGAGATCAAAGACAGTCCATAACCCAACACTGCTAAGTAATACATGGAAAATGCAAACTGCAGAGAAAAGAATTACACAAAATAACATAATTATTCATATAAAATATCATTTTCTCTCCTCCTGCTTGGTGCTCCCATCCTCAGCTTACTTCTGCTCATATAAACATCATCTGTCCTCTGTACATGTACAAACCACCTCAATCTCACCTCCTTAATACACATAGTATCTCTTTTTACAGTTCACATTACAGTTTTTACAGTTGACTATAACATCTGTCTTGTCACCCTACCGACTCACACCAGTGTGTTCGTTACAGATGCTTTCTCTATGGGTTCATGTTTAAATAACAGTGAAAAATAAAACTAAAGAACAGTTCCCACCATGACTTTTTGTTTTGTGTAAGCTATGCACTGGGTGTAGTTGGACCACAGTCTGTTGCTGTCCGGATGCCGGAACCACTGTCCATCTGGGTTACACACCTTGGTCACTTTCTCTGTTCAAAGAAAAAAAACTGATCAGACTAAAAATAGCAGCACGACACAATCTGCAGAAGTGTTTTGACTTATCCTTATTAAATCCTTATTAAATCCTTATTTAACTCAGTAACAAACACACGCTGGGTAGTGTCAGAAGGTTCTAGGTTCAAGTCCCAGGCAGCAAAAACGTGTTGTACATGTTCTTTATGCATGGGAGTTTAATTTAGGATAAATAATAGAGCACATTAACACTGCTCGCTGGTTAGAGTGTTGGGCTACCAATTTAAAGGTCAGCCAAAGTTTCTGGCCCACCCCTAGAGCAAGGCCTTTCACCCTTATTTATCCGGGGGTGTTGAATCATGACTGATCCTGCGTTTTAACCCCAACTGTCCAGTTGGAATACTTGTTATTCGCTTTGGGTAAAAACATCCACAAAATAACAACGTAATTTAAATGATGCAGAACCTGTATAAATATTTAATGGCAGTGAATCTAAGGCCAAAAAAGGGAAAACTTACCCTGTAGGTCAAAGTCCTGGAAATACACAGGACAGTTCTGAACAACGGTGCCTGGAGCAGAGTCTCCCCAACACAGCCAACCATCCCATGTTCGGTTACAGTACGGTCCTACAGGAGAATCCAGTAGAGATCAGAATCACTCCTTAAGTTACACGTTTGAATACATTCTTAAATTTACATATACACAGAGAGATCATGCAAACTCCATACAGACAATGCCTGGGCCACTTCCTGCAGAAGCATTTTTTGCCACAAGGTGACAGCACAAGGCACGAAGACACAATCCTGCCTGTTCTGAAAATTACAAGCCTTAAGATCTCAGTCCTTTAATCAGGAGACTTTTCTCTCTTTCTTTTTTAAGAGCGCAATCAGCAACATTATTTCAACTGAATAGATAACACTGAACAACCTCTGCTCCCAATCAGTATCTCTCAGAAGAATCTATCTACAGCATCTTCAATATAGCATTAAAAATTCAAACCCTTTATGTAATTACATTCACAAATGTGAGGACAAAATGCAAATGAGCGCAGCGTTACTGGGATTTTGTAAATGTGACCTTGTGTACAACAAATCTTTATGTTCTGATACCAGTTCACATTTAGACAAATTCCAATTAATGAAAAAGAAGCTTTTTTCAAATATGTTGAGGGTCAATCCTGTGTAAATCAAAACTAAAGTGTATTTTGAAGTAAACTTGATCTATGATATGGCAGGGATGCTGATCGTTAGTTCAGGTGTGTCTCGTGTGTTGTAACCCTGTGTGATCCCAATGATGATCATTGTGTAATGGGAGAGTTGGGAGGAAAATCTGCTCCCTCTGTCTGAAAGAAAGGAAGCAGGGTTAGTATGTGTCACTTTTGCTGACTGCCCGACCGTCTTTGAGTTTCTTCTCTGCCCGTCCGTTAGACTTCCATGGATTGTGTGTCAGACTGGGGTGTGAGGAAGCACATGCTGGTGCCCTTTGTTATTGTTTGATTTTTGTTTGACTCTTATGAGATTGTTAAAGTCTTCTATGAGTTGACCGTAAACACCAGCCCATCACGAGTGAGTACGATAAGCTTCTTATGCAGCTGCAGCAGGTGTGTGTGTGTGTGTGTGTCACCACAATGTTTATGTGTGTATATGTGTGTGTGTGTGTATATGTGAGTGTATGTGTCTGACCTGGCTCAGTAGGTTGAGGGTCATGCAGCATTTTGTGGTAACACTCAAACTGAGCAGCTAAAATCTGCTGTCTTGACATTCTCAGTTCAGGGGGGGGTACAGGGGCAGCGGTCACTTCCTCCTGTGGCATCATTGTTGTGGCTATAACATCCGCAGCCTGACACACCTGTGAGAGGAGATGTAAACACACACAGTTTTTGTAGTTGGTACGTGATGGATGACAGTTTAACACTGTAATTTGTAAAACACAAATGTAAAAAAAGGTTCACCTCAGTAATGAACATGTGAAGGAGCAGCAGTAGGAATGTTGGATGTTTTTCCATGGTAGACTACAGAGGACACTCAAATTCTTCTCTACAGAACATCTGTACCCTGCAAAACATGGTGAAAGATGGAGTTTGTCAAATGTATTATTAATTAATCATCTAAATGAAATCATGATCTAATCCTGTTTTCATTAAAGGGACTCTAAATTTAAAAGACTTCTTTTCTTATCCCACAAGGACTAAGATATTACCATCCATTTATTATGTTGTGAAAGTCTGAAGCACCAAAATACATCACTATGGACTAAATATCAAGAGCTAAGCACTGGAACTGCACTGGTCTGTAATGAAACAGATGCAAATAAGATGTTCAGTCGGTGTTGTAAATAATGTTGTATTTACCCAGCATGGAAAGGATCAGATTGGACAGAAATGTACCTAAAATTACGTTGGAGGGTGCCTTTGTTAACAAACGTCTTGTCTGAGCCTGAAGTTTAGCCAGTCTGCTGTTTCCTCCTGTTATTCAGACTATAATAATCCCAACCTTCACACTCAGAGACTTCAGATTTGTACAAACTATGTTAAAGTTGAACATGAAATTACTTAATTTAATTAGTAATAATAATTCACCCACACGAAGAAAAAAAAAAAAAACTATCTTTTTGGCCCCTGACCATGGGTCTTTTGGCCTCAGATTAGTAAGCTTCCTGTTCGAACAGTCACTGAGCTTTGTTTTGAGAAGGATATTACAGGATGTTGATGAACTCCTGGTCGAAACGTCACAGCAGGCATCTTCTCACAATCTTCCGAACGTAAAGCTGGATTACTGCACACACGTTCTTATTTAATGAAATGTCAAGGGGAAAAATTTCTATGAATAAAGCTGCTTTCTGAAACGGTGAATGCTGAAGGACATGTGCTGGATAAAAGCTTTCAGTAATTTTGTGTATTCCAAATGTCAGCCATAATAGAGACATTTACGTCAAATGTTTTCTTCCGCAGGTCTCTTTGCAATTAAAAGCCTTTTCTATGCGAACCGTCTCTCTGAAGATAGTCATATCAGACAATGTGCATTTCCTATTTAATTATTTAGAAAGTTTTAAGGATGACATCAGAACTGTGATAAACAGCCTCATGGTATAATATAATAAACATAATACTTTTATTGTTTATCTTCCACAACCTCTGATTCTGTACCCATTTTTCATAACAATTACCGCCAAGAAAATGTTGCCATGGATTCCACAGAGATAACCTTTGGACTAAACTGATTTTAATGCATAACAACATTTTAAATGACAAAATGTAAAGAACTATTAGCACAGAACTTCACTTCTGCAACACAGGACCAGCAGATATAAAACTACACATCCATCTCTACACATTGATCACTTTTATTTATAATCAATGAGAAACACACACACACACACACACACACACACACACACAGTTAAAAAGTGAAGTATCTCTGATGTAAGGCCAGCAACCAACCATCTATTTGCATTTAGTGTGTAATTGTTTGAACTGCACCGTTAAAAAGCAATCCACCAAAGTCAGAAAGCATCAGGCTCTTAAAGGAAATGGCAGGTGACACGCCAATTGGTCTTTTGCACGTGACACATAATATACACTCATGTATCCCATTGTCAGTATAGCAAAGACACACTGACACGCCCTAAAACAAACTGTGCAGTGTGCGGTTGTTGGCTCGCTAAAGAAAATCACCCAGAAATACTGGGCACACACATACACAAACTACACAGGGGTTATTTAGATAGGGGCAACACAGAGGAGCCAATTTACCTTGAATTAATGTTTCGTGGAAACCGGAGAATTCCATCCAGTTTGGGATTCAAACCTGGAAAGGTGAACGTCCTAACCACTAAGCCCCCATATTACCTCCAATTACACTCCTGAGATCTATAGTGATCAGTACGTGCATTAGGGAGCAGTCCCTTGTCTGATTTAACCACTTTTAGTTTAGAGAGCTGTTACAGAAATGTTAGTATTTCAATACATTTAGGTCATGTGTTTTGTTAAAGCGATAACTCACACTACCAGCTGGCGGTATATTCTTATTTGATGTAGTTTGTTAGAAGCATATTGGTTGTAGAGGTTAGAATGTTGTTTAGGTTTGAAAAAAAAGTTGTTTGCATTTTCGGAGGTTTGGTTCAAGTGGCTTCAGAACATCGCAACACGATTTTCTCCAAAAGAAAATCCAGAATAAATCCAAAATAGATTTATTGCAATTTAATCTAATCTCTTTTGCACCACATTCTTCTTTGGTGGTCCTCGTTACCAAACCCTCACATCCCTCTACAGTTTATTCATTTTAACATGCTTTTAGCCATGAGGCAGAATGTTAAGAATGGAGGTCTCTGTCTGTTGTGTTTCCCATATAAACAGCCTCTGGTTCCTATCCCCAGTGCTACTGACCTATAACCAGAATCACTGGATTGCCCACAGAGGGTCTTGTGGGATCAACAGAGGTCATGTGATCCAACTTAGTTTCCTGTTTCCAACATGCAGCCCTTCGCCAGCATGCGAGTACAACTTATAGTTATTCTCCAGAATATACAGAGAAAAGATCAAAATAACAGTATTAGAACTTTCTAACTCATAACTGTGCAGGTTTCCTGAGTTTGTAGTGTCCTCTAATAGTCTAAAAACACTGGTGGGACTGATAGAGTGAGTGAAGTATTCTGTGAATGTCCTCTGCCTGCAGGCATCCAGAGCTGGTCCAAAGCCCAGATAAAGACGCGCTGGCAGGATGCTGCTCCACTGGTCTACAAACTGCAAGTTAATACAACACAGCGGGAGGTTCAATGGTTCCATATATTTAACTCAATAATCTACTGGAGTTGGAGGAGCGGTGGATAGATGGAAGAACTAAAGATATGTTTTTAATCTTAAACCAACCAGATCACCATTTTATTTTATTTACAGAGTTTTGGATTAAACCCAGTAAGGTTTCAGTTTTAACTATGCTTCTGAATTTCACTACAGTAGCTCGCATGGCCCAAAAGGTGAGAAGTGGTTATTTGTGCTAAATGGGGGCTTTAAAAGCTTCTAAAACTCAGGAAGGATAAGGTAAGAAAAGGATAAGGGGAAAAAGCCCATCTTCCTCTTCTGCAACTGGCCTGGCAGTGACCAGGTTAAAAATAAGCCATTGTTGCAGCGATACAAAAAGACTGCCCTCAACAAGTCATTCTGAGAAGCATCCGCTTCAACCAGAAACTGAGCGGCAACAGGATCAAGAATTAGGGATCTGGGACTGGGAGTCAGTAAGTCAGTAATTTGATTAGGTGACTTACTCCAAACACATCACCAAACACATCGGTGGCAGAACTCGAACTTCAGCATAATGCAGTATTTTCTTTCAATGGCTTTTTTGCTGCAGGCACCAGAGAACTAACTGAATCATCTGAAAGCACTTACTCTGCGTGAGGGCTGATAAACTTCATGGCTCCCATGGTGATGGCTGCTGGTAATAATACTGTAGTTTATTTTCCAATTATTAGCTCCAGAAATAACTTGGATGGCGTTCACTCGCTAGTTTCACATCCGGTTACTGACTAACACACACGTACAACAAGCGCTAGGTGGGATGACTGTGGATCACATGATGGAAGGAATTCATCAACCGGTTGCTGGGTCATCCAGACAGCGTTGTAAAGAATGACCAACATTTCTGCTACCAACCGTGCTTTTCCAAGTAAGAATTAATCCAGCAAAGGACATGCAAAATCTGTTTTCCATAATACAGACAGATGCAACCACAGTCTGCGAGAATCAATTACTGATATGACTTACAGGTAATTATTGATTTATATTAGAAATGATACAGAAACTATATCACAATATTTTATATTTGGCATGTAAAAAATAAATAATATAAATGACTTAATACAAAACCAAAGGTCACATCAGGACATGGTTTTGAGGATGGTGCAGACAAGAACATTCATTCGTTGGTTGTTATCAATATCTTAAGGAAAATCTCATCTCATCTAATTACCTTATGCCTAATCCTTCACTAGGGTCGCAAGGGGTTCCCCATGTGCATCCAGATGAGAACGTTTCAGAGGAGAACCCAGGACAGTCCATCGCTGGGGGGGGGGACACACACACACACTATATGGGGGAAAGCAGCTGATTTACCTTGAATCCATGTTTTTGGAGTGGGTGAGGAAACAGGAGAACCTGAAGGAAACCCACTGAGGCTCTGGGAGGACATAGACTCCAAACAGAAAAAGATTCTGTTCACATCCACTGAGAATCAAACACTGAACCTTCCTCCTGTAAGGGGGTATTACACCACCTGCACCACCGTGCCGTCAGAGACTTGTGCATGTTTGTTTGATATCAGAGTGACTTACTGTAACCAAATGAAGTGAAAACAAGGTTTTACTGTCTTTCACAAAAACCCAACACATCTGCTGAGGTTCTAAAACAGGGTCGGACCGGGGCAAGCTCATTAGTCTATGCCCCATTGAAACTCCACTGTAACTCCAGCAAAACACTCTCTGATGTATTAATGCCCATTATTCACCCTGCAGCAAGAAACACCAATTAAAGGAAAACAATATGATCAGAACAAAAAGAGTAAATTGCTTTTCCCCTGTAACCAATTACTCACTGCAGTGTAAACACAGGCACAACCTCAATCAAACCCCACCCTGTTTTGTCATGCACATCAATTTCCTGATGACATTTTAAAAAATATAAAGAATAAAAATACTACAGGGTGCGTCAGGACTTTCAGTCTGAAATAGGCTTATGATTGATTCAGTGGTCATTAGTTCTGGCATGTGCAATTGCTTTATTTCGGCTGTATTACACCCAGACCTGCAAAGGGCATAACATATTCAAAGTAAGTTATGATAAATAGGCTGTTCATTGTTTTTTTTTTTCTTGCAAGTTTTGGAAAATGGGGGGAAAAAAAGCCCTGAGTTGCATAAATAATCGTCCATGGAAAGTAGCATACTGAGCAATGTGATGTCTGTGTGTTGCACAAAGCAACAGGGATAGGTTCCAGATTATACACTGCCTTTCTCTGTTACTACTTAAGGTGCAATGTTTGCAATGTAACTGAATGAAGGTGTAACAGAAATGTAAAATAAATCCAGTAAACCATCACTGAGCACTCACTCACACAGACAGACATGCACTATAGAGGGGCAATTAAGAGCCGCCAATTTACATTCAATTTAGGTTTTTGGACTGTTTATTTATAAATTAGCTTCTAATTATGCATATCATGGCATATATTAGACAAAAGGCGGGGAACCCTTGGACAGATTAACAGTTCATCACAATGCAGGCAAATCGACACATACACACACAGAGGCAATTTAACATGTGATGACACTTCAGTTCTTTCTGCGCTTAAATCAATATTATTCAACCAGTAAACCATCCTCGAGCTGAAGGAGGTTGAGCAATGTACAAAGCTTCACCAAAAGCTTTTCAAAGCAATAAAGTGTTCTACAAATCGGTCTCAGAATGCACACAGAACTCAGCATGTGTTTGTTGTTATACACATCGGATGTGTTTATTATCTAACACCACAAGGGTTTATAAAATACCTATTGTTGTGGTTTAGTTCCTCTTAAGCAGACAGCTGAATGGGACAACTCACTTTATGATTGCTATATAAACAACAGAAACCAAGCTGTCCCCAAAAATAAAGAACTCGCACACGAGACCCCGGGTTTTTCCCCCTAGAATTATTCAGCTTGGAATTTGCTTCATTCCTCACGCTGTATTAGAGGAACAGGATTGTTTGTATTCGGCCTTTTCTTGTGGGGTTTATTGTCTGTGTGTGATGTTCAGTGTTCAACTGTGTCTTCCTTCCTCGCATTCTCGTGTACCTATTGAAGGTCCGCCCCCTGCCCTCACCGGCTGGCAGACTGTCGCGTCTATGAAGTTTGTCGTGTTTGTCGCCGGTGTGTTTTTGTGCATGGTGTTTCATGTTCATTTAAACCTTTGTTTCTGCAGATCGCGACACCTCAACTACAAAGTTCTACATTTTATTTGTCTTTCTTTTTGTAATTCATCTTATGTAATACAACCTGATAACCCAAAAAAATCTCAGAAGAATTTCACTCCTTCTGATCATTATATTTTATTTAATTATATTTTGTTATAAAATGAATCAATGGACTATTTTGTAACTTGACCCACAAATGGAATGAAATGCTAAATTGGGAATACAAGGAAACAGCATGTGAAAGTGAGCATCCCAAACTAACCCATAGCACCTATTAATACCACAAACAGCTGCATGAAATGGGTACTATGTCCCCATGGTACCGCCTGGGAAAAGAGCCGCCTGAACACCTGTGATTTCTGTCTATAGTGTCCTTGGAACTGGGTCACACTTAGGTTTAGTGCAGCGCATTGGTGGTTTAGTTCCCTTTATTTTAAAATTTAAGTCATTTGGGAATCCATCATTAAACGAGGAAAGAACAAAGCAGCCGATATCGAATCTTCAGCTGGTCCATAAAGGCACCAAAGAACATATCAAACTTTACAACAGTGGAATTAATGAATAATGAGGGCTTAGAGATCTGTAACACAATGGCTGTGTGTCCTAGATCATCCATGTGACCTACGAATATCAGCATGAACCATCCATCCATTATCTTCTCTTTAATTCTATACCAGTATATAGAACTTTAGAGCAACCAATTCACCTTGAAACCATGTTTTTGAACTGTGGGAGGAAACCAGAGAACCCATGAAGATGTAAAATCAAACACAAAATCTCAAATGCTGCTGCACAGTTTGTATCAGTCATCCTCCAATCCTGATCAGTGCTCAGTGATGCTGCGTAATGGATACTGATGGATGGACAGTTGTTATTGGTGCATTATTTGGGTGATCCACAGGTGCTGAAAATCATCCACTGCTTAAATCAAACTTTCTTTCTGGTAGTTTAGTCCAATAAAAATAATTAATAAAGTACACTATGCATGAATAAATATATAACTAGAATTGTGCAGAATAAATAATCAGAACAAGGATTCTCTGCATGCTCTACTGTAATTGGGATCAAAGTGCCTCCTGATTCTGGTGATGAGAGGTGCCGGCAGTTTTGAATAATAGTTTAATAACTGAAAGGCTCGTGGCTGTGGGTGATGTATGAGCAGCTCGGTGTTACCTATGAGACTGCAGTCTCTGTGTCACAACAAGGTATGTGACACAGACCTAACGTCTGCACAGATCTGTCTGGCTGGACCTCCGGCGTGGCTTAACTGTTGCCCTGCGTGTACTCTGAACACTCACGCCGATACACACTGGTAAAAATAAAGGTGTCAGGAAGTGTTGCAGTGACAAAGTTATTCTCGGTATTGTGGGATGTATTCTGAGGGCTTCGCTGCAACCTCAGTCAACTTGAATAATTATTTTTCAACACAAAGGAACTTCCTTATAAAGGAAACATGCTGGGAAATGAGGAAACATGCTGGGAAATGATTATCACCTTATTTAAACAAAAAGACATTCTTTTAAAAAAAAAGGTTATTATAGGTAATTAAAAGTCTTCATTCGACCAGATAACAACGTCTGTAGACGTCTGTAGCCAGATGTGCCACGTGGAGCTGGAGCATAAGGGAATGTGGGGATCCTAATTTCCAAAAAACGATTCTTGTCGAAATAATGAGGGTCGGCACAGTGGTGTAGTAGTGAGCATGTTCTCCGCTCAGTGCTGGGGAGCCAGGTTCGAATCTGGGTTTTCATGTTCTCCCCATGTCTGTGTGGGCTTTCTCCGTATTCTCTGTTTTTCTCCCACAGTCCAAAAACAAAGATTCTTATTAAAATCCCCTCCTGACCAGAGTAGAGGGTAACGTAAAAGTTAATGTATGGGTGAAATTTCAAATTATTTTATTAGACAGAAAAAATATTCTCCTTAAAGGAACCTTGTATTTTTGGGATTAGATGCCCAGCATAAATGATAAACATTTTAAATGTTGTTCTGTTTTATAGAAAATAGAAAGACAGTTACAGTGTTTAAGAATTTTATTATGTTGATTATGTAAAAAAAAAAAAAATACCACGTTCAATTTTCCCTGTGTATTTCGTCCCACAGTTGAGCCACAATCACCAAAGTTAATTAGTTTGTAGTTTTATTTATTAATTAATTGTACACGATACTCGTGCTTTTGAGTAGATCGGCTGGACAGAGAGTCCGAGGCTGGACATTATAAACCCTCATCAGCAGACACTGTTCACAGAAATTTTAATGTATCAGGATAATGAAATCACAGCCACATCAACAGTACACACACCACACAACACACTTTGACAAACAAACATGTCACATTTGTTCATGATTTTTGCATTAGTGATTATTTTGTGCTTAAATCTCCACTGAATCGGAGATGTGGACTGTTCATTCTGTCCCTATTATGTACCCCTCATCACCACAGAACCACACACACACACACACACACACACACACACACACACACACACACACACACACACACACACACACACACACACACACTTCCACTTTCTAGTTTTTCGTGTAGTCGTTTTACCACATTTTATAAATCGGCATTGTTAATTATATTTAATAATATTATTTTTCATAGGTTTTGATAAATCCACTCTATGATACAATAATTATTACGAATGAAAAGGAAAAACACGCAACTTCTGTCATTATAAGGAGCTCACGCGCGCGCGTCGCTACATCGTTTAAAACATAAAGTTTTAAAGATGGAATGATCTCGTTAAACAGGAGAACGAAGGCAGAGCAACTCACCGGATAAACCGCGGCTCGGTCAGTCACTGCGTCTGTAGCGGAACATTATTAAAACTGATCAGACTGCGCGTCCTGAACGCGGGAGCGCGCCGCGTGCACGCGCCGCCTGAATAAAAAAAATCCACTGACCGCCTTAAGGTTGCCAGATTGCAGTCGCTTATTTAAACCCAACACACTTTTTATTGTCGAAGTCGAATTAAGTCACAAAAAAGAATTCGGATTCTTAACCTCTCTCTCGGCTTTGTTCCTGTTTTTTCTTGTAACTTTAGAGCAGCGTATAAAATTTTGATTAAAAATAAATGTAGATTAGATTAACCTGCATTCTGTGAAACCCCGATTGGCTGAAGACGTCTGCGATTAAGAAAATTTAAATTATTTGAAGACCATTCGTTCAACTGATAGAAAGGTTCAAATAAACGAAAAAAAAAAACAAATTCAACGAATTACCAAATGCACAACAGCGTGTTTTATTAAAAAAAAAAAAAAAAAAAACTAGAGTAACATAAACTTTCAAATAATATACATCTATTTTATTTATATTATTATTATTATTATTCATTCATTCATTCATTATCTTCCGCTTATCCTCTATTAGGGTCGCGGGGGGGTTCCCCATGCCCATCCAGGGGAGAACATCTCAGGCGCTGGGCAGATAGACCCAGGACAGGGCGCCAATCCATCGCTGGGCACACACTCACTCACACAGACACACACTATAGGGGCAATTTTTTAGAATTCAATTAACTTGTTCCATGTTTTTGGACTGTGGGAGGAAACCGGAGAACCCGGAGGAAACCCACGCAGACACGGGGAGAACATGGAAACTCCACCCAGATGGGGATTCGAACCGGGAATCCCTAGCGCTGAGAGGCGAACGTGCTAACCACTAAGCCACCGTGCCGCTATTATTATTATTATTATTATTATTATTATTATTATTATAATAAACCATCATTTTTTTATGATTAAATCAATGACATTAACATGTGTATGTGTGTGTGTGTGTGTGTGTGTGTGTGTGTGTGTGTGTGTGTGTGAGAGAGAGAGAGAGAGAGAGAGAGAGAGTGAGAGAGAGAGAGGGGTTCTGAGCAAAACAGAGCAGCATGTTCTTGGTATCATATCTGTTCTTGTATTTAGTTACATTAACAAAACATACTGATCCTTGGTGCTCTGAAAGTTCAGCAAGCACACACACACACACACACACACACACACACACATCCATATACACATATCCATACACATACTAGCATATGTACTCACACACAAGTACACATGTATATATACATACACACAACCATAAACACACATATTCGTGAGCGCACACACACACACACATTACATCTGTAATTTGTTCATTCTTGTGTTACTACCTCTTTCGGAATGCATCATTCTGCGTCTGTCCCACATACCACTGTCTGCAACTCTGTATCGTGAGAAATGCTCATTAATTGTCTTTGGCACACTCACACACACACACACACACACACACACACACACACACACGGATCAGACCTCCTCAGATCCACTGCCCTCGTTGGATTTGTCCTCCCGTGTCTCCTTCCAGCGGATGAGTTTTCGGATATTCTCAGGGCAGCCAATCCCTACGTTGGCCATGAATACGGGCAGCATGAAATGAGCCTGAGCAATGCCAGTGTGCACCTGAGAGTTCTGCAGAAGGGGCACGGAGTCCAGTTTGCACGAGATCTCAAAAGCCTGGCTGAAGTGCTCAAAGCCACGTTTGTATTGACCCTGCACACAAACACAACACAACCTGTGTTCATGCACAGAAATACTATTCTATAATATCTTATATTACTAAATATAAATTCTATTCACATTTATCTTAAGTTAATTCCTGTTGTAATTTTAAAGAGCCAGGAAAAAAATTCTATTGGCTCTTTAAACACAAGTTAAACACACAAAAATACAATGCATCTGGTCAGCTGTTATTATGTTTATTAATATTAATTGCATAAAAATGAATTTTAATTCATATCCGTGTTTTGTAATTCAGAGCTAGGTGTTGGATTCAGCAGAATAGATCAGATCTACATTAAAAAAAAGTGATCTGAGAAAAAAACACTGACAAAATATTACTTATCACTGGCCCTGACCACACATCGACCTAAAGCCACAAAGGCCCACACTTGCACATTCTCACCCTGGAGAAGTTCATGTTCCCAAGGCACATGCAAGCATCCTGTAGGTTGTGATCATGGTTGTTCTCCTGAGAAACCTTCGTATAATTCTGCAAATACTGCATGGACTCATTTAGTTTCCCTTCACTGCAAAACGAGCACAATGACAAAAATCCAATATCACATGGAGCAGCATTATGTAGGAGGACATTCTCAAAGGACCTTCAATAATAATAAAGCTACAGACCTTTCAGAGGCAAAACAACCTCCTGCAATTTAAAGCAAGCCAAATATTTCTCTTAAAACCTTTTATTATTAAAAAAGAAAAAAGAAAAAGCCATCAGAAATAGGTATTTATTTTAAGGCCACATTGCTTATTAATGCATGAACTCACAAAGGTTAAACCATCAGTACTTGTGTAAAATAAAAATGGGATACTAAAATTGAAATGTCAAGTAAAGGATTTGTGGCTAAAATCTTAACAAAATAAAAAGGATTTCGACACCTTAAGCCATCACAGAGATTTACAAAAAAAATATTACAAAGTTGACTTAATATGATGAGGAGCCGGTCGACCAATTATTTTACATGAGGTCCTTTTGCAGACACTTTCATAAACGTGACAATGGTTGGGGTTAGAATTCAGTCTTAAGTCATGACACATGATACAGTCATGATATTGTTTAAAGACCCACACTGGTAATTATGGTGGACTCTGAATTTGAACCCCAAACCTTTGAATTATTAGACCCACTTCATAACCCCTGAGTTACCACGACTATTAAAGAACCTTAATTCCATAAAAACTTTATTTGCTTCAGAACAGAATGCTCACATCACCATGATCATAAAGACCTCTAGTGTTACATTAACTGTAGTTCTGATTTATACTTATAATGTTTTTCACGCAAATAAATTCTAACTGCTGATTATCAGCTTTTCACTGGCACCTGGACTTCTGCACAGTACTGTATATGTTACTTTATGTGCTGCTTGTTTAAAGGTTAAATGCTTTTCCTTGTTGTATTAATATTAAATCCAGCATTCTCTAATTTAATATAGGCGTTTTGATGTAATGATACTTTTGAATCTCATTGTATGGGTTTAGCGTTTTTGTGGCTGCACTCACGTCTCATAATACTTAGCCATGGCTTTGTAGGCCTTCCCGAGACTCTCTGTATCTCTTTGTTCAGTGAAGATATCCAAACATCTGTCCAGGAACTAAACAGAGAAAAAAAAGGTCATTTTTGTTTCTGCACAAATAGCTTGTGCATATGTCTCTCGGTGCACGCTCAACCTTTTTCACTTCTTTCTGATTGCCCATGTTCTGATAGACCAGTCCGACTCTATAAGCTGCTTCTCCCTCAATCCTCCGGTTACCTGCTAAAGAAATGAGAGGAAACTGTGGATGTGGAGAAAGCTTCTGCTCCACCATTACACTCCCATTTCATAATAACATCACAAAGGATTAGGCTCCATTACTGGATAAAGGTAAAACTGTATAACAATGTTAGATAAAATGTATACCTTCTTTAGCCATCTCATAGGTCTTTGTGAGTATCTCAACCGCTGGTGTGTAGTCTTTACTCTGAAAGTGGTTTTGCGCCAGCAGCATGTAAATCCTGCCGAGACCCTGAAACGCTGCAGACTGGTATGTCTGCCCGCTCTCATCCTGCCATAACTGCCCCTGTGCAAGGTGGTGAAAGACCTCGAAATGCTCCTGAGCCCGATGTAAATCACCTTTAATAATGCATTAAAACAACATACAGCATTTCATCAATGTTTCTTTATATATATAATATTTTTGGAAATGGTTAGTGTTCAAGGCAGGCAGCTTAGTGGCTGTGCTGGGAATCCAGGTTTAAATCCCAGTCTGGGTTGAGTTTTCATGTTCTCCCCATGTCTGCGTGGGTTTTCTCCAGGTTTTCTGGTTTCCTCACACAGTCCAAAAACATGGATTTGGAGCAAATTGGCTGCTCTAAATTGCCCCTATATTGTGTGTGTTTCTGTGTGTAAGAGTGTGAGATTGGGTGTGTAATTTAGTGCAAACCTTGTTTCTGTTACCTTGCTCTGAGTAAAACTGGCCTAAGAGTGCACGGGCCTCTGACTCTGTCTTGCCGGAGTCAGATGTGACTTTGCGGGCAGCCACAAGGCCGAGCTCATAAAAGTGATGACAAAGCCATCTGTCCTCTTCCTCAGAGAAAAACTTTGCCAATGTCAAATAACTCTCATACACCTCTCTGTGCAGATCTGAAGACAGAGAGATTTTTGAGATCATAATTCTAGTACATTGGTATATCAGTATTAGGGGAGCTGCCTCTGCTGCATCAGTACCAGCTCTTTGTGCAGCTTCAGCACGAGGGAGCCACTCCTTCAGCATCTCCAGCTTCTGCGGCTGCTCCTCCAGTGAGAGCTGGTACCACAGCTCGCTGTCTGGCCCTCCCTTTAACCGAGCCGTGTTCCAATACTGCACCAGGGAGAAAAACTCTGCGAAGGAGCGATGGAAGCCTTCCCGCAACATGGACACACATAGATTTTTATGATGGCTGTTACGGAATCTGGAAAAAAAAAAGCATTGCAATGAAAAGTTGCATCATACCGCCATCTTGTGGCTGACAATCATGTAGCATTTATAAACACCGATCACTTTATTGTATACAAACAACCTAACAAAATTATTATTATTAATAATTATAGAGCTGTAAAGTACATCTATACAGAAGGTAGAACCAACAACATACAGAATAAGTGCAAGAACAAAGATGTGAACCTGAATAAATTAGCAGGAGGAATCGGATCATCAAGGAAACGCTTTGTGGAGATGAATAAATACTCACTCTGCTATGTCTTCAACAGTCATGCTGAAATTTTGTTTTTTCTCCGAGGAAGTACATTTATGCTTTAAGACTTCCTGCTTTCTCATTACAATGCTAAAAATAGAAATACGACAAGACAAGTATTTCACATAAATTATACATTATATAAACAAAGGTTTATCAACAACTAAAACTATGCGCTTCGCCCGTCAAGACATTATTTAGCCTGTTATTAAATGAATAAAAACAGATAACTAAAATCATAACACCATATCGAACTGTAATAAACACAGCATTTTAACACTAAAAAGAATTAATGTGGGTTTCTTAAACAAATTAATTGTGAATAACTTTATATATGATATATAAAATTCAAAATATAATATACATATTAAAAATGCCCTAATATAAAGTATATCAGTTTTATTTCAATAATTCCTGAATAATTTCAATACTTCTTGAAATAAAAGTCAGAATTCTGAAAAAAAAAAGTCAGAATTTTGGGATTAAAAATCATAATTTGACTTTTTTAATGGCGGAAATGGGCTTCCATAGTAATTCATGTTACTATGGTCTTAAAATAAAAAATAAATAAAGGGATGTTTCACACTCTTACCTGCACATTGTGTAAATCTTCTATTCTTACACAATAATACTGACACAGATTACACATTAATGCATATCTTTTGAACTGAGTTGCACAAAAGCACAGCTGATTATAATCAGGATTTACTCACCTGGATTTAACGCGATTCTTTCCTCTGATATCTGACTGAAACAAGGTTTTCTGTTTCACAACCGAAGCCATTTAATACAAATGAAAACTCAACAAGTTCAGCTGTTTGTTCAAATCTAACAACGGCAAGTGACTCAGGTCGCAGATTTACTTTATTTTCAGTCCTTTGGAACTCTTCACCGAGTAACTTCAAATAGCTTTACTCCAAATATAGAGGAGAAAATGCCGAATATATATTTTTAAGTTTCCTGTTAGAGTTACCATGTTCAGGTTTTCTCGTTTTGGAACTTTGTGATTACGTGAGGCAGCGTCGTCATGACAACGCTGTGTAAACGCTCAGCGCGAGGCTGTGATTTGGCGTCACCTGCCACGTGTTTTAAGTCTGACGTCATCTGAAGGTTCACCTCCCACAATGTTCTGAGCTCAAAGCATCAAACCTCACAAAGTAAATCGGAGCAGCAGACAGAGGGGAGTACACTGCTGAGCAATGAACAGAGTCCTCACAGGATTCCATTATAACCCCCTCAGGGGGCAGATACTTATTCACAGCAAAATAATGGCACAGAACCATAACACCAACAAACATCTAACTACCTCTTAAATATTAATGTTCTAAATAATTGTAGCATTTAGTACTGAAAGCTGTGTAGTAGTATAGGATCCTCTCTGCTTTCATGAACTCAGATACAATAAGTTTTCATGGCACGATGGCAGTTGAACAGGTCATGCTTAATTTTATCCAGGCAGTTTTACAGGAGGCCACCATTCTAAGATGGTGATTGATTAATCTCTTGCCCTACTGGAGTTTATATGGAAAAAAGTGGGCTATAAAACAATACAAAATAGGACCAGCAACAATCAAGTGTGTGAACTGCCACTGGAAGAACTGTTTATAGATGTGGTTACCATAACCAGAGAAACGACTTGATGCAGAGCCCAGATTCAGTAGTGAAAATAACACTTGGGATCAGCGCCAGTGCTTTCATCTGACTATCAGGGCGTGATGAATCTCAGTTGGGTGATACCATGATATAACAGATGGAGAAACATTGAAAAATTATTTCCATAAAGACACATTTGCAATAAACACACAGTATGCAATGACAGTCAGGAGAATGTTGTGTCTGCAGCTTGGCATGTGACCATGTGTGCAAAACAGTCCATTATACAATTTTTGAAAGTAAAGATTGTGAAGCCTTTAACAATGAAATGAAAAACCATCAAACCTTTACTGATACACCTGTGGCATTCATGAGCTCACCAAAAGCATTTTCAAAGAGCTTGAGATGTTCAATAAGCTGCACAGATTAATGTATTTTTGCAGACTGAATTAATTAATAATGTTTGTATTGTTTGAAAGGTGTGTATTTAATAAAGTTGTGCCAGAAAAAAATGTTTCATGTGGAAAGTACTGAATAGATTTTACCCACCAGCCAGACTTCATTCATTCTGTCTGTGCTCTAATAGCTGAGGGCTGAGTTACAGAACTTATAGCTTGCAGGTCTTGGTTTTGCTGTCTCATAGGGTTCATCTGAAACAAATTGCTATTTTTTATTTTTGTTTTTTACCATTTTTCATATAAAACTTTTAGTGGGTTTCTCTTAACACCACTATAAAACTTGGAGTCTCTGAAACAGATTTCAGATCAAGACATTTTCCAAGCAGCACGGCGTTGCCCTGCAGCTGCTTCGGTGTGGAGTGGATGAGAGTAAAGTGGGTTTGTAAGGCCTGCACATTTCTCTGAATGTAAATTTTGTAATGGAAACCACAACAGACTCCTCATAAATGTGCAATATCCTCTGAGGAAGTAAAACAAATAATTCCAAGTGCTGGAAGTTTAAAGATGTGAGTAAAGTGCTGGCTTATAACCTCGACTACAGTTGTGTTTAAGGAATAGACAGCAGATATATAACCTTTTATGAAGAAGATGTGTGGCATAAAGGGTTGTTTCACAGTTAGAAGGGCACGAGTTTGATATCCAGGCAGGTTTTTTTCTAGGTGAAGTTTGTATGTTCTCCCCATGTCTGTATAGATTTTTTCTAGATTTTGCAAACTCCTACGACATCTTGTGTATGGATAACATGATTAATTCCCCTACAATTAAAGATGTAGTAATTTAAATTTGAGAATGTAAGAATGTGAATTTGTGTTGTATTCAGTGTAATGATTATTTATGAGCTGGTTGAAATAAGAGGTCTTTGACTTGGGGGAATCGAGGCAGTGCCAATCAAGATGTGGCACACGGACCAAAGTTCACAGGGTCATGACTTTAATTGCTCCCAGAGGTTTGCCTCTGGGCACCGACTGACCTTTGGTCTGCTCTGAAGGAAACTTGTTTATGATTCATTCATCAGAATGTTTCAGTATTTGAAAGATGTTTAAATAATAATTAGGAAGATGCCGTATTCTGTTAACTCATTCATCTACGCCTCAGTTGTAAAGGACTGGGTCCTATTGTCAGGACGAACCTCAGATACAGATACAGTAGTATATCAGGATATCAGGGTGAGTGCTGTGGTGCTGTTTGTCTTTTGACTGATGCTTTAAACACAGACTGACAAATTGTGCAAAACAGCAGATGAGCTACAGGCAATAATTATTTACCTAATTTACATACATTTAATGGGCATAGGGGACATGCCTACTGTTTAATGAACTAACTAATGCTCTCAGAAGGTGACAATAATACAGTGTACATACAATCTTGAGAATAATTATTACATGTATATTTTAATGCATATATTTTTTTATGACATTTTGTCTCTTCAAAAGTTTAACTGGATTAAATCTAAAGTTGAGGTTAATCCACTGGGTGGTCTGCTCACTGTAATATGTTTTACTGTGAATTTGTGTATCAGCAGTGGGGTGTGTAGTGGTGAGTGTGTGTATGACATTAATTGTCACACTTTGTATGTGGTTGAACTAAAGTGCAAAGTTAATAGAACCCAGCTTTAAACACATTCCAGTTAGTATTTGGATACAAGTGGGGGCATCTTCAGTCACAGAGAGAGAGAGAGAGAGAGAGAGAGAGAGAGAGTGTGTGTGTATGTGTGCATAATGTGTGTGTGTGGGGGGGGGGGGCAAGGAGAGGGAGGGGGATAGATATATAAGGAGAGTTAAAATTCAGTTCGGCTCCAGACTCCACAACATAACTCTGTACCACTCTTAGGACACATGAATGGGATACACTCTAAAGAGCCAAACGTTTCACAAGGTAAGTAAACTAAAACTTAGACTAATGGTTTCTTTGTTTTCTGCAAATTAAATGTGTAATTTAATGTGCAGTTACATCTTGGTCAGTATTCATGCTCGTTGGTACAGCCATGGTAATAGCAATATGATAACGTGACATTATGCTTAGAAAGGAAATATACTACAGTAACAATAATGTTATCTGGCACTTTCATGGGACTTTTATTTTTAAATATAATGTACATGTACAGTAATGTTATTAAAAACATTGTCAATGGTCTGACCCTGGTGATCTGTGATGTAATGATTTACGGTGACACTTTTGTGCTGTTCTTGTATGTTTGTGTGTTTGTGTACACTACAGAGCCTTAACTGTTAAAGTCTAAGTTCAAGTATATTACATATATATAGACACATCCCATAATTATTGCATTTGTTCACTTCCACTGCCACAGGTGTATAACATCAAGAACCTAACAATTATAGACAACAGAAAACCCCAATCTAATCACCTTTAAGATAAACTACATCAAAGATTGAGAGTCAAATATCCTCACAGACCATGCATGCGTAATGTGTGGATGTTCAGATACTTTGTGTCTATATGTATGTGTTGATACTGTGTGTGTATGTAGCACAATAACATTAATACAACTAATTAAAAAAACTAAAAATAAGGTTTTAAATAAATGGCTGTCAAATACAAAGAAACCTCTGAAGCAGAATTAGAATAAAAGCAGATTATTTTGTAGAAAATCAATTTTTTTTAATTCATTTGATTGTTTCTAATAACAGACTGACCACTTTTAGTGATTAAATAGTTGAAGTAAATAAAAGAATAGAGTGGAAACTCAAAACACTCTTTTTCTTCCAATCAGGTTTTGGAACAACACCATTTTGCCCCAACACTGAAGCCTGCGCCCCACGATGTCTTGGGTCACAGTGCTAATAGCAACCACATCCTGCGTGTTGATGAGACATGGCTACTGCCAATCTAACTCCTCAGATGACTTCCTGTTCTCTGATGACCCAGTAGCCATCCAGCTTCCTGGCCTTCATACCACCCTGTCACCTCTGACCCTTCGTGTGGAGCAGTCAGAAGGTGTCAGTCCCCAAACGAGACTCGCCCTGCTCTCCTCCCCGCACTCCTCCTCATCCCTCGCTCCTCAGAACGGCTCAGTCAGAGCGCGTCCACTTCCTCCTCCACCGGCCTGTCTGCGCAGGACATCTATGAAGGTCGTGTTTAAGTACGTGAACACGGCACTGTCCTGCCTAATCTTCGTGGTGGGCATAGTTGGTAACGCCACTCTGTTACGGATCATATGTCTCCATAAGAATATGAGGAACGGTCCTAACGCCCTGATCGCTAGCTTGGCTCTAGGAGACCTCATCTATATTGCGATTGACATCCCCATCAATGTTTATAAGGTGAGATGCTTTATGCATTAAACACAAAGTGAATATACATTTAAAAACAAAAAGAGGAATATATATTTTAAAGGATTGGTATTTTTATGGGGCGGCACGGTGGCTTAGTGGTTAGCACATTCGCCTCTCAGCGCTAGGGATTCCCGGTTCGAATCCCCATCTGGGTGGAGTTTCCATGTTCTCCCCGTGTCTGCGTGGGTTTCCTCCGGGTTCTCTGGTTTCCTCCCACAGTCCAAAAACATGGATCAAGTTCATTGAATTCTCAAAATTGCCCAATTTAGAGTGTGTATGTGTGAGTGAGTGTGTGCCCAGCAATGGATTGGCGCCCTGTCCTGGGTCTATCTGCCCAGCGCCCGAGACGTTCTCCCCTGGATGGGCATGGGAAACCCCACCGCGACCCTAATAGAGGATAAGCGGAAGATAATGAATGAATGAATGAATGAATGGTATTTTTATGACGGGCTGCTGTGAAATACACAAATCTAGTGTATTCATTATTTGAGGAAAGATAAAAAAAGATAGATAATTGATGGAGAGCCATCACACTCAAAGCGTTCCTGTATTACATCATTACCTATCAGTGTCTGGACTTCCTCACCATCACTCATCAGTACTGATACAGTGTGTGTGTGTGTGTGTGTGTGTGTGTGTGTGTGTGTGTGTGTGTGTGTGTGTGTGTGTGTGTGTGTGCACATGCATGTGTGCTGTTGTCTCGACACAAGGTCAGACTGACATGCTTATTTTGGAACGTGCATCAGTACACACTCTGCAACTTTCACACAGGGCTGGACACTCCTTAAATGGAGTCCTACGTCTCCCCAATGGGGACAGTGAGCCTTCCAAGTACATGCAGACCCTGTTTGCTCCCATGTGATGACAAATCCCATGTGATGATTGCAGTGTTTTTAATAGCAATAGAGAACCTTAGAGAACATGAGAGCTCGAAATAATGCTAACGTGACGTGATACTTGAAATAATGCTGACGTGCGATTTGATATACTGTATGTATGTTTGCTGTAGCTGCTGGCGATGAGGTGGCCGTTCGATGACACCACATTTGGACTCTTTCTGTGCAAGCTCTTTCCATTCTTACAAAAAGCTTCTGTCGGGATAACGGTGCTAAATCTGTGTGCTTTGAGTGTTGATCGGTAAGGATTTTTACATAAACACTAATGCACACAGACCTGTACATGGAGATCAGGGTGAGTGGGTAATCGTTGCGGTGTGAATGTGTTCAGGTATCGTGCGGTGGCATCATGGAATCGTGTGCAGGGGGTGGGCATACCTTTTTCCACTGCTGTGGAGATCGTGTGTATCTGGATGTTGTCCATCATCTTGGCTGTTCCGGAGGCCGTGGGCTTCAACATGATCAGCTTCGATCATAACAACGTTACTGTGCAAACCTGCATGCTGAAACCAGAGACACCTTTCATGACTGTAAGTACACACATCCTCACACGCTTAAGTGCTTTATTCATTATTCACATTTATTGATCTGTCTGTGTGTGTGTGTGTGTGTGTGTGTGTGTGTGTGTGTGTGTGTGTGTGTGTGTGTGTGTGTGTGTGTGTGTGTGTGTGTGTGTAGTTCTATCGGGATGCAAAAGATTGGTGGCTGTTTGGATTTTATTTCTGTGTGCCGTTAGCATGCACAGCCATCTTTTACACTCTAATGACCTGTGAGATGCTGCATCACAGGAAGGGAAGCCTGAGGATTGCACTGAGTGAACACCTCAAACAAGTGAGTCGTTTAAAATAATTCATAAGCTCCAGTTTGGGTATGTCCATAACTAAACTGTTCCGGTTCAAGCTACAGGATTTTACTTACATCACTTACAGATGATGTAATAAGATGGTGATGAAGTACATACTTTTTAATATTTCTTTATAAAACAAATTAAACAGACAAGATTTGTATTTGAGGAATGATATAAATAAAATAAATAATTACCTTCAGGTTTGAATGCCTCTCTGTGTTTCTTGACAGCGGCGTGAGGTTGCGAAGGCGGTGTTTTCTCTGGTGCTGATCTTCGCTCTCTGCTGGTTTCCTTTGCACCTGAGTCGCATCTTAAAAAAGATGGTTTACTTTCAGCATGATGCCCAGCGCTGTGATTTGCTTAAGTAAGACCAAAAAATGAACAGGCCTCATTTCTCTAAAGCTGCTGTATCTTGGCCATCTCTGTAGTCTGACCTCTGCAAAGTGCATCATGTACACACTGACCTTTTGCAGATCTTGTCCCAGGAGGACACACGCTCTATTCTATGCACAATGTCAAGCAAAGAAGATGTTGTTAAAGGGCATATCTGTAAATAATTTATTAGTCCTGACATCCCAGTCATTTTAAAGGTGTAGAAATTGAAATAACATTAAATATTTAAAGATACAAGAGTCAATAACAATGCTGCTATAAACGTAACCTATTTATTTGTATTACTTTTTCAGTTTTCTGTTGGTGCTCGACTACTTCAGCATAAACCTGGCAACCATAAATTCCTGCATCAACCCCATCATACTGTACTTTGTCAGTAAAAAGTTTAAAAACTGTTTTAAGGTACAGATATATCCTCAGAATGCCATCTTCATTATTTTTTATTCTATTTCACTTGCAAAGTGTCAAATATATTTTGAAATGAAATGTTTCTATTCTATAATTCTAATAATCCCACTATTCCCGACAGTCCTGCCTCTTTTGCTGGTGTTACTCGGGTTCCTTGCTGAGCAGCATGGGAGCAAGTCTCCAATACAAGAATCCTGACCTGCAGAATGTTCTGACAGATCGCACTGCACTGCGCAAGGACAGTTACAACTGAGTCCATGAAGTCAACACAACACCAGTTCTGAGGGCAACTGATGGTGCACTTAGACATTATGGCTGAAAATGAACTGAAACTCTGGACTAGGTTAAATTTATTCATCTAAAGCCATGTGTGCCACAGAGATGGAGCTGTTCTGCCTTCACCAAAGGATTTAATGTTATTTTTAAAGACTGTATCATATTCCACTGTACGAAGATTTTTTTGTATATTTATTCATTCAGTCCTAATCATGTGTTTACATATAATCAAATGAATAATGCATCACATTCACTGAAAACTATAATTATATTTACAGTAGGGGAGATTTTTCATGCACAATAAAATATTTTGTGGTTAAAATGCAGCATCAAATAATTTGTTTAGATTTAAGAGATGTGTTTCATTTGAAGCAAAACTACATATCCATTACCTGAAAACAGCAAAAGCTGCAGGCGCCCCAATACTTTTGTCCATATAGTGTATTTGTAAAAAACAGTGTGGCTCTTTACGGGATCAGTGGAAAGTTCATTTAGTTTGGAGTAAATTCTGTTCCAGTCTCTAAAAACCTCTTCTGAAGAACAAAGGGGGCAGTTAAAGTATTAACTTCAGCACAGATCCACTTTCATGTAGTTAACTAATCAGAGCTGTGGGCTTGAACATATGTACTTACAGATGTTACCACTTATCTTGTTCCCCTTCTCTATCACCCTGCCCCCTTTTGCAATTTGTCACACACACCCGTTCCCCCCCCCCACACACACTCCTTCAGATCACAGCACTGACAGTGGAACCCAGCGCAGTAAACTGGTTCACTGATTACATCTATAAACAAATTAATATTGGGATGATTATGATGTTTTTCTGACATAATTAAAAGAAAACATAAAAATAAATATTAAATCTCACTCGCCTAAATCTGTGCTCCTTTTTCAACTCTGTCTTGAAAAATAAGAACCAGGTGGGATGTCAATGATGGAGCCTGAAGGTGTTTTTTTTGACTGTTGGCCTGTGACGTTCTCATTTGTATTTTGAGTTCAGCTCTCTGTAGGCATTTCTGGTTGGTTTTCCAGCTTCAGCTGGGTTCATTGGTTACGTTTGGAGAATCTGTGGGTTTTCACCCGAATACATTGTGTGACTGATAAAGTTCCTTATTTTCCCTGATGTAAAACTGTTTAAGCTACAGGACTCTTTAACCTTTCAATATATATAAAAAAAAAAAAACACTGAAACATTTTAGGGTGGCATGGTGTCTTAGTGGTTAGCATGTTCTCTTTTCAGCACCACGGATTCCCGATTTGTATCCCCATCTGGGTGGAGTTTCCATGTTCTCCCTGTGTCCGCGTGGATTTCCTTCGGGTTCTCCGCTTTCCTCCCACAGTCCAAAAACATGGATCAAGGTCAGTTGGATTCTCCAAAATTGCCACATCACAAATTGCCCAGCGCCCGAAATATACTCCCCTGGATGGGCATGGGGAACCCCACCCCACCCCCCCACCCCGGCGACCCTAATATAGTATAAAGCGGAAGATAATGGATGGATGAAACCTTTTAAACTAAAGTGAGTATGAGTGTACGGATCTACAGAGCAGTGCGGTGATCAGTCATCAATCTGGCAACCCGAGCAGCTCGGAGAGCGCGGTGCGTCAGCATCCTTCCGGTTGAGCTCCGCGGTGGTTCTGGTTTTACCCCCGGCTTCATCCTGACGGCGGTGAAGGGGCAGAAACGCGCGGCATGAGTGGCGGCTGCGCCCGGCGGCTGTAGAAGAGATGCCGCTGCGGTGCGGACACTGGCGCCGATGGCTGCGGCCGCTCGTCGTGTGCGTGTACGCGCTGCTGGTGGCCGTGGCGTTACCGCTGGGCGTGTGGCAGCTGGAGAAAGCCGAGGTGCGTCTGAATCCTCCCCCCGCACCCCGCACTCAACACGCAGGTGTTTTACCAATAAAGCAGAGTACAGACGGGCTGTGGCTTTGTTTGGCTGTTTGTGCGTCGGAAATTTCTAGCCCGCAGATTATTGCGCTTTTGTCGCATCTGACTGCTGCGCATCATGTGCAAACAGATAACTCACACTTAGTGGCTATTAAATGGGCTAAATCTTGTGCTGTGTGTGTGCGTGTGTGTGCGTGCGTGCGTGGGGTGTGGGTTGCAGGCTGGTACACACACGAAGGCGTGGTTCATCGCAGGCGTGTTTGTGTTTCTCACGATCCCCATCTCACTGTGGGGCATTCTGCAGCACCTGGTGCACTACACCCAGCCCGAACTGCAGAAGCCCATCATCAGGTAAATCACTGCGACGCACTGCCGCCATCAGCTCCCAACAAAAGGCCGAGATCCGAGGGCTTTCCAAAGCCACCATCATTACGTCATCGATTTTTGCTGAGCACACAAACATACCATGTGGGCAAAAAGTGAAGTGTTGTTATAATCATTAAAGTATTTTAGTATTAGTTATCTTTAACTATCCATCCATCCATTATCTTACACTTTATCCTATGTTTGGGGGGGGGGGGCATTTCGGGCACTGGTCAGATACACCCAGGACAGGGTGCCAATCTATCGCTGGGCACACACTCACTCACACAGACACACTCTACATGGGAGAACTCAATTGACTTGATCCATGTTTTTGGACTGTGGGAGGAAAGCTAAGAACCCGGAGGAAACCCACGCGGACACGGGGAGAACATAGAAACTCCACCCAGATGGGGATTCGAACTGGGAATCCCTAGTGCTGAGAGGAGAACATGCTAAACACTAAGCCACCGTGTCGCCCCATCTTTAACTAGTATTATTAATCATGCTTATTCTTAGTTATTGCACATTCTAAAGAAGGATGATGTAATGCAGCAGTAATCTTTTGGATAATATGCTGCCTGCATTGCCATATTGTGATGAAGCAGCGACTCAATTGGGTGATTTGAAAATTTTGGTGTGGAACAAAAATATACAGAATAAAGTGCCCTCACAAGCTTGCACTTCCAAATGACCTAATTGGAGATACAATAAGAGCAGCTAAGGCTCCCTCTTTCCTTTCAAAAGTTACAAACTCACTTGTAGAGCCCTCTGTATGGCAGGTGAGCTTACCCTCCCACTACACGGCTTCTTCAGCCTGCTGCCATCAGCAAGGAGACTGAGGAGTCTCCAGGATGAGAGCAGATGCTCCATCCACCAGGCTGTCAGGATGGACGCTGACACCCCTCACTCCATCTTTACAAACTGTGACATGCTTAAGAACTGTAGGTGGGGTAAAAGCTCATCTGTTTCATGTCACTTTTTTTTTTTTTTTAACGAGTGCTGAAATAGTCACTCAAATACCCCCTGCAGAATTAGTTCGGGTGAATAACTTTTAAAATAATGTGTTTCTTATGTTTCTTTGTTCTTTTTGCAGAATATTATGGATGGTGCCAATTTACAGCTTAGACAGTGTAAGTCTAATCTGTTAAATCTGATATGTAAGGACCGTGTATGGAGCTGTAACAAATTGTGCTGTGTGTAATTATTGGTTGGTTCTTTGCAGTGGATAGCTCTGAAGTATCCGAGTATAGCCATCTATGTGGACACATGTCGCGAGTGTTACGAGGCTTATGTGATCTATAACTTCTTGATGTTCTTGCTGAACTTTCTGGAGACCCAGTACCCTAATCTGGCACTTATTTTAGAGGCACAAGAACAGCGCTCACTACTTCCCCCTTTCTGCTGCTGTCCACCATGGGCCATGGGAGAGTAAGGGCACATATGGCTGTCTGCACACACACACACAATATATATATATATATACTGTATATATATATATATATATATATATATATATATATATATATATATATATATATATATATATATATATATATATATATATATATATATATATATTAAATGTACACACATGTACTTTACATGTTAATCTACAGCTGGATGATTATTACCATTCTGTTTCTACAGAGTTCTTTTGTTCAGGTGTAAACTGGGGGTCCTGCAGTACACTGTCGTCCGACCTGTTACAACAGTTGTAGCTTTGTAAGTGACCACAACACTAAAGTCCTCACCATAAAGCAAATTTAGAGTTAAAGATGGAAGTAAATATATACACTGTACCAGTTGATGTAGACCATGTAGAATGTGCTCAACACTAAGCCACTGTGCCACCTATATAGAAACATATTCAATTAAGTATTAAATTTTTGGTCACCACATTGCAAATACTCAGAATAAATGTATGAAAAGTAAAGAAATATGAGGCGTTACATTTCAAAGAACCCGTCGCTTCTAAATACTTAACTCTTTAAAAAGCATATTAAAATGATTCTTTACATCTACACTTTTCCCCCCGACCAGATCATAACAAACATATCGGCTTTTCTTTTCTAGAGTCTGTCAGCTGTGTGGAGTTTACGATGAGGGAAACTTCAGTTTCAGGAATGCCTGGACATATCTCGTTATCGTCAACAATGCCTCCCAGCTGGTATGCTTCTTTCCCTGATATCTTTAAAATAAGGCGGGGTGTAAGGGGTGGTAGCTAGCATTTGAGCGTGATGCATAGAAGTGTACAAACTAAAATAATATTAATTCTACTTTTATATAAAATGTATTTTCTCAGTTGTGATGTCAGACAGAGATGCTGAATCAGAAAGCCTGGTTTCTTATCAACATTCCAGTTGATTCTGAGAATGGGATTAGTGCGGTTAAGGTCAGGGCCCTGTGCCGGACACCGAAGTTCCCACAACAAACACGTCAAATCCTGTAGCATGACGGCACAGATATGGCCTTCCCCAAACCTCTGTTAAAACCGGGTTCTTCGGTTTCCTTCTCACAGTCCGAAAACATGGATTTAAGATGAATTGGCTACTCTTAAATTGCCCCTGTATGTTGTGTGTGTCTATGTAAGTGTGTGTACCCAGCAATGGATTGGCACTCTGTTCGGGGTGTATCTGCCCAACACCTAAAACGTTCTCCCTTAGATGGGCTTGGGGAATGGGTGGATGGAATGGATGCCAACAGCAAAAAGGTCCAGGGTTTAATTACTGTGGAGGGTGGAGGAGGTTCTAATTGCTCAGTGGTTAGGGTGTTGGGCCATCAATCTGAAGGTTAATAGGTTCAAATCCCACTGAAGTTACCAATGTGGGTCCTTGAGCCCTTAACCCTCATTGCTCCAGGGATGCTGTGATTAACCCTGTGCTCACATTGTAAGTCGCTTTGGATAAAAGCGTCTGCTAAATGACCAAATGTAAATGTAAATGTAGATGAATTGGTGCTTTGTGTGTTCTGGGTGTTCGTGTCTGACCAGCAACACGTGTTTGTGTACACTGCCGTAAATCATTACACAAATATAGAACAAACCACAGTTCTTATTTTCATCATATAGTGTGATACTATAGTATAAGGTACATTTGGTAACTCAAATTGTTAGATACCAAACATGTCTTGATGGTTTGCATCCAAGTAAAACGGTGTAAATGAACCTATAATTGTGCATTTGTGTTTTTTTTTGTGTTTAGTTTGCTATGTATTGCCTCTTGCTGTTTTACCGAACGCTAAGGGAAGAGCTCAGTCCACTGAAACCTGTTGGGAAATTCCTTTGTGTTAAAATGGTGGTGTTTGCATCATTTTGGTAAGTTTTTACACTTGTTGAGTTTTAATCAGTCTGCTAGCAACACAGAAAAACATTTATCAGAAACAAGCCAAACCCATCGTTTGATTTACTTTCACAGAAAATTGAAATTAACTTCTGCTTAATTTGTGATCAATTAATGAGGGTTTAATGTTCAATGATAATGATGTTTAAAATAATGCCCCGATATGTGTACGATTAGCAATGTTTGTGGATCTGTGTCTCCCCCTGCAGGCAGGCTGTGTTTATTGCGCTGCTGGTTAAAGTGGGCGTGATTTCTCAGAAGCACACGTGGGAGTGGCAGAGCGTGGAGGCCGTGGCCACAGGGTTACAGGTACAAAACGAGGCAGATATGCTTCTCTTTAGGTTTTACAGTTTAGTTTATAAGTTGCAAATGATGTTTACATTCTGTTGCTATTTAATAGCCTCATATTTACAGGAGCCGGGTCTGTATTTACAAAAAACAAAGTACGAGTGTGAAAGAACATATATATGTATATATATACAGTGGACATTATCTAAGCCATCTATACCCCCTCTATGATGTTTTTAAAGAATCAGATTATTTATTGATGATTTACCAGACTTGTTTTTTTTAATTAACACTTGAATATATACATAATCCGTACCTTATTATTGTCTTACCCTGCAAACACTCGCCACTGAGCTTTTGTCCTCACAAATTTCCTTATTTAAAAAACAATACAAATACCAGGAACTTGACTTTTACTTTTGCCTGATCTTTGGAGGTTCAGGCTGAGAACACAGTAATGCAGCTTTAAAAAGATGTACTGTTATAAACATTTCTATCAACAATTGAATAACAACTTGAAGTTCTTGTTCACGTCTCTGTGCATGCAGGATTTTGTCATCTGCATAGAAATGTTTGTAGCAGCAATCGCACATCATTACAGTTTCACCTACCGCCCATATGTTCGTGAGGATGAGGAAGGCTCCTGCTTTGACTCCTTCCTTGCCATGCTGGACTTTTCCGATATACAAGCCGACATCTCTGATCAAGTCCGCAACGTGGGTGAGTGCAAACTGCTGGAGATTTAAATGAAGGGTATCTTTATCAGTTCACATTCTGTGTTTCACACCAAACATAGACTTGTCTGGTTAATGAGGACAAGGGCTACATGCAGCAGGGTCTCAGCACGGTTGGTGCAGCTGTGTTGATATGTAGAAACATCTGCTGTGAAGAACTATAAAAAAAACAAAAGAAAAAGAATAATTAATTATACCAGCTGTTATTTATATAAATGTGTGTGTGTGTGTGTGTGTGTGCGCGCATGCTGCAGGACGCACCGTGCTGGGACGTCCACGTAAGCTCTTCTTCGGTTCTGAGGTGGACATCGTGCAGGGAGAACATACCGGCCTTCTCTCAGGGACGTCGCATGAGCGCTTGGGCGTCGACCCCCTTTCTGTCCCCGCCTCCCCTAAGGGCCAGTATCAGGGACTGGGCCAAACAGACACGCCTCGTTCTCGCTCCGCCCCCGCTGGTTTTAACCCCTCCTCCTGGAGGAGTGATTGTTGTGAAGTCTCCGCTCCCACCACTCAAACCCAAGGCGTGAAGTCGTAGTAAATTCATAAAAGGCTACGAAATGAATGCAAACTATTTATATAAAGCTCAGATAGCGAACTGTAGTCTGTTGTGTTGATTTAAATGAATTCAGTTCAGTTCTGAATTGTACATTTGTAGCTTATTGGCTGTTGTATAATTTAATTTGGAATTTTTTAAAGGTATTATCGAGGTTTTTGTGTAAAAGCTCATAGTGAACATTAACGTACTGAATTGTTCAATTGTTTAATGACAGCTGAAGTTTGTATTTAATAAAAGCTTTGATATAAATGTATCCTAATATTTTAACAGTGTCATCTGTTTGTGTGCCTTGTGATTATTTCCACTTCGCTGGCCTGTATGATGTGATGATTTTTGATCCCGTCATAAGGTCCAATTATACTTCCCTGCACATCTGTTAGATTTATACTACTATTAATATTCACATTGATTTACAGTGAATTTGGGTTGTGCATGAGTTGCACTGAGGCTGCATCCACATTCATAGGTCACTGAGATGAGATTACAGATGGTCTTACAGAGGCTGTAAGTCCGGACGTATGGCATGTTCCTGTGCAATGGCTGCCAGTTCCTTGAGAAACTCTGCATAGAGGAATGTTGCAAATACACTGTTTCTGCACTGAAAAGGGATCTTTGGAAACGGAGGAAGAGATTTCAGCAGCCTCCCAGATACGTGCCCATTTTCCTGCAGGAAGTCTGGCTCTGAGAGGCAGGAGAGTCAAGAACAAGAATAAACACAGAGAGGAAATGGTTCTGCGAAACGTTCAGAGCTCTATTAATATGTGCAGTTCTGAGTTTGATTTAAAGAACCAGTGAGTCAGCAACAGCTAGATGCACATAAAGAAACAAAGGAACAATATGTAATATATTTATACTAAAACTGCAAAATACAGGGGGTCAAAATAGGGAGAGTGGTGCCTCTGTTATTCGGTCTACATGTTCAGAATGCATTATGCACGTTGGGATCAAGATGTTCCACAATACACTTGTGAAAAGAGATGCCTTCTATATTGTGATCAGTTACCAACTATTTATGTGCCAGTCCGTCAGTTTTGGTCCAAGACACAGAAACACCAAATTAATTACAGAGCCAAAGGCCAAATCCGCCAGCATCATCTCTCATTTCGGCCTTATATCTCCTTAGTCATCATTGTGTCCTGGTATATTACAACACTATAGAAAAAAAATGGTAATGCACACATTTACTTGCAACTATACCTCAACCTTTAGAAACTATTGTTTACCTCTGTCCCTCAGGACCTGGTCTCTAAGCAGCTGGTACTGTGCAGCATCTCGTACCATTTGTCCAAACTCGGGTCTGCGTGTTGCACACTGCTCAATCTGGCAACGCACCGACACCAGCACCTGAAATTCAAAGTGAAAGCATTCATCACATGAAGCCTGAACACTGTACTACTGATATTACAAAGTACACTATCTATACAGAGTTGAAGGAGCGTGATGGAGCGCAACCTGGTAAAGTGAGCGAATGCTGGGCTGAAAAACTCCTCGTGTACTGAGTAAGAAGCAGCGCAGCAGAGGCTGTGGATATGCTGCCATCTGAGCCAGGATACCAGTCACCAGCAGGTTCACCTCCACAGAGTTTTCCAACATGTTCTCCAAACGAGACAGCAGCACGCTGACAAAGGGACCTGGGGATGATAATACAGGTAACTGACTCCAGCTCGGAAGAATTCCTGGAATTGATCATTTCAAAGGTTCATTATAAAGTTTTAAAGCCTTTTGATTTTTCATCTCACCTGTAAATGGAACTTGTTTTCTTCCATCACTTCTCCTTCGTTCCGTTTCATTCTTCTCTTTATCTTCAAAACAACAATTGCACAAGGAATCAAAGTCTGTTTCCTCATCTTCATCATACAATCTCCTTGTTTGCTTTTGCAAATGAACTTCGTCTCCCAGCATGCTTTCTTGTTCTCCCTCTAAAGTTTGAATGAACTGCAGACACTGAGTTATAAAGTCATCTTCCTCAGACGGCACTGACGACTTGCTGGACCGATTTTGCTGCTGATCTGAACCTGCGCTGTGGTTGGAGTGAGAATAGTAACATGTTGCACTGATTATCTCCCCTTCATCTTCACCATGATGTCCATTCAGTAACTCACCCGTTTCATCCTTTCCGTTATTACTCTGCAGATTCTGCATGGTGTCTGCGTGTGGCTGTGATTTGGTGCATGTTTTTATGCAACCGTGTGCATGATTCTGATGATGCACTTTTTTTGAGGACCTCTCACGATCATCCCGTGCATCCTTCTGTGCTATCAGGTTATACACCAAAACGTCGTCCTGAAACTCTGACTCCTCCATGTAGGAGCTTCGGATCAGCATAATGGCATTTTTACGCATCTCCTGAATGTGCTTTGGGGGGTCTGGTTGCTCCTGGATGCGCTGGTTCTCCTCTGAGTCCGGAGCAGCATCATATGTGTCGTCCCACTCCAGCTCTGCAAGTGAAACCGGCGTCTGAGTTAAACTGGAGTCCGACGGGCGATGTGAGTTCAGGGCTTCAGGTGATGGAGTGGAGAGAGGTGGACATTCTTCAAACTCGTCCTCACTGTGGCAGCCCCCTGGTGTGGGACTGAGTCCGTCGTAAGGGGCAGACCAAACCTGACACGCCTGAACGCTGGTGTTGATTATACTGCGAGCATTGCTCAAGTACTGGAGGTAGTTTTTGTCCATCAGGGGTTCGCTGGTCATCCATGAGGCGTGTCCAGCACCATCTGGCCTTAAAAAAAGATCCTCCAACCCTAAATGCATTAAAAAGAAGTCATTATAAAATTAATATTACAATAAAACTACATTTTCCTTGTACGGCTCTTACAAAAAAAGACAACACTATATAAGCAAAAATATAATCAGAATATAATCCAGAACACCATGTGTTGTAGGCAACTATTCCGTATCTCTCCATGATATGCTGTGAAATTAGAAATTTGCAGTGTTTCATCCATCCATCCATTATCTTCTGCTTTATCCTATATTAGTGTCGTTTCTGGCACTGGGCAGATAGACCCAGGACAGGATGCCAATCCATCGCTGGGCACACACTCACTCACACAAACACACTCTATATGGGGCAATTTGGAGAACTCAATTGACTTGATCCATGTTTTTGGACTGTGGGAGGAAACCGGAGAATCCAGAGGAAACCCACGCGGACACGGGGAGAACATGGAAACTCCACCCAGATGGGGATTCGAACTGGGAATCCCTAGTGCCGAGAGGAGAACATGCTAAACACTAAGCCACCAGTGCCGGCAGTGTTTCATTAAAAATTTTATTTGTATTCAAACTATTCAGAATATCTGACGTTATTGTTATTATTATCCAATCATGAAAAATAGTCGTTATCAGTTCCATCCAAAAGTAATTATTCATTACCCATGTTCCCCTTTAGCAGACCTTCTGTGACCTTTGACCAGAGCATGTAGTCTGGTTTGGGGGGCAGCTCTGGAGAAGCGCAGGTTCTGGGCATGAGGAATGAGGGGGTTAGAGAGAGCAGAGCAGCAGCGCTGGCGGAGTGACAGTCACGTTCTCTGAGTCTGTGCCACTCGTTTTGTAGAAGGTGAGAACATGGAATCAGATACCTGCAGCAGCAACCGAGATAGAAATGATGAACATGGAGATCATGAACAACAAAGCAAAGACCACAGTGTAATTAAATACATCCTTTAGAACCCTTTAGGGACCCGTCCCGGTATTTTTCCTTTTCCTTTCCAGTATGACTGAGTCACATGGTTGGATTGACATGGTGTGGAGGTGAACTGCACAGAGCCATATGCTTTATACTGATAAACAAGGTTAAGCCAGTCATTGTACGTGAGGCATCTGGTTGAAAAGCTCTACACTGCACTAAGCACTCACTGTACAGCTTTGTATCTGATGACATCACTGTGGTGTAACTATGAACAAAAAAAGGCCGGAAGGTGAAGGTCATACCTGAGAATGAGCTGCAGCATTACATCCTCACAGTACAGACCGATCAGTGTGCGGAATAACGCTAACGACACTGTGCCCAACTGCAACACACAGAATTTCTTAAGATGAACGTTAATTGTGAATAACAACGACAGCAAGCTGAATATCCACCAAACATACAAACCTGAAAAGGGGTGTTAATTCTGCTGACGAGCGTATCCAGGATGTTTACATTGTCATGCCGATGCCTGAGAATAAATATGAGGAAGATCTGAAGGAGGGTGGGCTCAGAGACACTCCGCAAAAAGAGCTCTAAATAGGCTGTTGTCGTCATCACTTCCTCCAGGGTCAACTGACCAATCAAAAAGATCATATAAGAATTTAAATACAGCATTTGGACAAAAACGAGCAACAGACCAAACAACTCTGACAGCTCTGATATGCCTTCAGTCCCACCTTGTGTAACGCAGGAGCCATGACCGGCACCAAGAAGCCATTATAGATGTAACCAAGCAGCTGGTCTCTGATGGAACGATGAGCAACCTGAACCAAAAAGACATACTGCACATGCATGCTACTTGCAACAGGAGCAGCAGAGGGGAAGGATTTGGTGTGGGACTCACTTTGCACACGGTGCCGCAGAACTGCAGAGAGTTGAGGAATTGTGTTAGTGCAGGAACCTTCACCCAGTCCACTTCCTGTAAACAGTGCCATCCTTCATTATAGACATCTAATTTAGCCGGGAGACAGGAATACAGACCACTTAGGCCTGTGGCCAGAACCTACACACACACGCGCGCGCACACACACACACACACACACATACACACACACACACACACACACACACCTCAATACAGCTGAAGGAACCTAAAAATGATCATTTGCAGTTTATTAAATATTTCACCACTAAACTATACAGCAAATACACTTCTCTCTTTTTGGTCAGTGTTAAATGCAAAACCAGAATAATCCAGCTCTTAAGCTCTTTATTTTCTAAATGCTAAAATCCTACGCTGGGATTAAAGCCCCCGATTAAAAATGGGCGGAAGCGGCTGGGGCTTTATGACTAGAATGGGATTACACTGTGTTTTTGGTCAACAGCATTACACGAATGAGGTTCTTCTGTGTGTGAGCGTGTATGAGTGTGTGTGTGTGTGTGTGTGTGTGTGTGTTACAGTAATTTATGCAAACAAATAAAAAGATGGCATTCAGTCAGTAACTACAGTTCAGCTTGTCCTCATTATGAAAGAAGTTTTTGTATTTTATGTCACAGAAGGTCTAATTTTTTATGTTATTACTCAAGAATAAATCCCATTTCAGTAATTCATTGCATAACTAATGTAGGCTGTTAGAATTAAATAGGTCATCATCTTAGCTATTTCTGAGGTTGCATCACTGTTTGAACTCTGCCAACATGGACTTATTACTGTGGAAGGCATTCAATACGCGCTCTCTCCCTGTCTATCTCTCTCCCTCTCCTGATAAAACTTTCCCTTTTTCATCTTTAACTCCAGTAATTCTGTTACATAAGGGCTTATGAGTTCACAGATCATGAATGATTTTCTGAGTGACTGTGTGTTAGTGTCTCTGCTGTGCAGTAAATACCTAACGAAATAACATTCAACTTAAAGTCTATTTGAAGTTATACTTAGACATGATGCAGTGACAGACTCTGTTTCATCATCTGACACTTCAGCTTCACTTTTTAATTCTTTTAAGGCCTTGTTTTAAAATCAGGTTTGTACTCATTTTGGTTTCATCTTTTAATATTTCATCTCATTATCTTCAGCTCAATCTTATACTGTGCCACTCATGTTTTAATTTATTTCAGCTAAAATAATTGTTAATCTAATCTAAAGCAAAGCATCTCTTCAGACAAAATAAATCCTGCATTTCCCTAAAGATCTAAACAAAAACAGTAATAACACAGCAACGCACCGGGCAGAAGTAAGTGTTCTGGGTGATATGATCCGCTATGGTGGTGTCATGTGCTGAAACCGCTACAATAAGAGCAAGTGCATCTCGGGCTTGACTTCCCACTGACCCCTCACGATGCACAAACGGCAGCAGCAGTGAGAACAGCAGAAAGTTGGCGGCACCCTGATCATGTCCACTATGGAAAAGGAAGAGCTGAAGGGCAGAATCATCGCGTACCAGCATGTAACACAGCCGGTGGAGCAGTCGCACCAACTGGACCTCCACCGCTGCCGAGTTGGAGCCTGAGCCACAGGAGGACAGGAGCATGGTAAGTGGGTGCAGGATTGGTTTATGGTGGAGCAGAGGCTGTCGCGCTCGAGCCACCAGCATCTCATACATACAAAGCTGCTCCAGCTTAGCGGCATCGGTAAAGTTACGGCGGAGGCTCCACACAAACAGTCGCTCCATCACGTTCTCCAGCAGCACAAACTCCAAAATGGGGCCCATGGCTCCACTCACACCCGACTCCTCTTCAGTCAGTAGGAACAGCATGTGCTCTACATAGTTCTGCACTGCGCTCGCCTCGTCCCCTGGGATAGGCCCTGAACGGAGGTGTATACCATTGCGCGTTGGCTCGTGCTTTTCAAGGATCCGCAGAACCTAAAAATATGGTACATTACTTCAATTTACGGTTTCTATCATATGTGCAAAATATGGAGAGTAATTGGGGTATGTGTTCATGATAAATATCCTGATATTAATTAATTCATTCATTATCTTCCGCTTTATCCTATATCAGGGTCGCGGTGGGGTTCCCCATACCCATCCAGGGGAGTGAGCAGGACAGGACGCCAATCTATCGCTGGGCACACACTCACACAGACACGCACGCATACACACTCTATATGGGGTAATTTGGAGAACTCAATTGACTTGATCCATGTTTTTGGACCGTGGGAGGAAACCGGAGAACCCAGAGGAAACCCACACAGACACAGGGAGAACATGGAAACACCACTCAGATGGGGATTTGAACCGGGAATCCCTAGTACTGAGAGGAAAACATGCTAAACACTAAGCCACCATGCCACCCCCCTGATATTAATGTGTACAATAAATAAGGATTAAAGTTTGAATATTTATATGAATATAGTTATATAGTGTCAGCACAACGATGTAATGCATGTTTCCAACCAGACATACGCCAAAAACCAACATGGGAGGTGGAATGTATAATAAAGATGCTTTTTTTCGTACCTGTGCCCAGTGGTTTTTAAAGACAATCATGCATGTCTCTGGATCAACACCCTTAAGGTTTGGATCTTGCCCCCTGGAAAGCACTGATGCCATCATCTTGCCGGTGAGTAAGAGGAGTTAGAGTTAAATGTAGGTCAGGGAGGTGTCTGGGTCTTTTCCATGATGGATGAGCAGCAGGAAAAGGGTCAGATCCAAAGATACTGATAACAAAGAACAACAGAAAAACAGAAAAATTGGATGTTGGCATAAATACAGTGACAGGGAGCGAGGGACACTTCCTTTTAGTGAAATTGGCTGACTGCGCTGTACTGCTGGCAAATATTAACTTGTAGTTATAAATAATGTTTTGCATTATACAGTAATTGAAAAAATGATTAACAAACTTTGATTTGCATTCAGTTTAAGATCCATCCATTATCTTCCGTTTTATCCTCTACTAGGGTTGCAGGGGGGTTCCCCATGCCCATCCATGGGAGAACGTTTCGGGCGCTGGGCAAATACACCCAGGACAGGACGCCAATCTTTCGCTGGGCACATTCAGTTAAAGATGAACAACATAATTACTTCTCGCTTTCAGCTGTACTACTGAATGAGCTAAACCTCCAGCAGTTACCTGAGAGTTTCTGAGATGTGTGAACGTACAGGTGAAAAACGGCAGTGTGTCTCAGCCGACAACTTGTTTCTAATCACCTCACGCACATGTGAACCGGAGGTGTAAAAAGAACCACAAACGAGTTGTTCTATCACCGCTGTGCACTCTCAGGATAAACCCTCCATGCAGCAGCGACGAGACATCACTGAACTGTGATTTCAGGTACTGCACAACTCATAAAACTTGCAAGTTATTCCAAGGTCTTTCCCAAATCTAAGCTGAACTGTGTTGTGTGTCTACACTGGGTGGAGGCCCCTGAGCTGACATTCCCAGCATTCCACACCATTCTCTAGAATTCTCAGCCTCATTAGAGACAAGGCCGCAACAAGGCTTCTGAACTGAAAAAAAGACAATAAGGCAAAAGAACAGAAGTCTCTGAAATGTAACAACACAGACTCGTTTATTATTTTTGTTAACGAAGGAAACTTAATGTAGCGCTGAATGAGAATCTGAACGGCACCAGACAGGTGTGTTGTTGTGGTTGAGAACTGCATTCCATCACCCATTTTCTTAAATCTATTTTTACAAAATAATTACTTGTAAACTAATACTTATTATATCAGGATGATTAAAAAAATATGTTTTAAAATATTAAGCACACATTACTTAAATAACAATGGTTTAATCAGGCAATACGTTTTTAAGATGATATACACAGAGGAGGAATTACAGTACAATACAGTCACGTGATCTCGTGTCCCTTTGCTATTTTCATTAACTTTTTCCTCTATTTGACTCCAATTTATTATTTATTACACAAATATATTATCTCTGTTAACACGATGTTGAACACAATACTTGAACAAAGGTAAACTTTAACTAAACAAAAGTCACAAATAAAATCCCAACATTTTTAAATAACGGGTGAGATCGAGGCAACATTTAATCGATTACAATCCTTACCAGCTTTGTCGTTCAAAATCCTTCACACTGACCAAAGTACGATTTATATAATCGCATATTTTCCGAAATTTGTTCAAATTTGGAGCGAATGCTGAAGGAGGTTATTTTTATCTCGCAGATTGTCAGACGGCTCAGGATAATCCCACTCACAGAGATGCGCGCAGTTCTCAGTAAGCCCCGCCCACTGATTTACATACAGGAGACGCGGACCAATCGATTCACTCCAAAACAACCACCGCGTTTACAAAGTCGCTAAGGAATAAGTTATTTAAAAAAAAACTAAGAATAAACAATAAAAAATAAAATAGTAAAAGACAAGTGCAGTAATCAACGCTACAAGACAAATAAATATAAACTTTAACTGTAATTATTAGCAAAAGAAAGATTTCTGACCATACAACTGGGTTACTTATTTTTCTGTAAATAATTAATATCTTGTTTTAATAGAATAAATGGAAAGATGTAATCGGACACACGTCTTCATCCCTTAATTTAAGTGGTTTATTTATTTCCATCGGTGAATAAAATACATTATGAACTAAAGCTTACATTTTTAAGGACGGCCAGAGCCCAGACTGTAATCCAATCAAACGACAACAGACACTGAGATAGGACCAGTCGTCCAACATCAGTGTCTGACCTTACATGTAATATTTTGGATAAGTGGGCAAAATTTCCACACACATTAAAAACCTTCCCAAACGAGAGGAAGGTTCCATGGCGGTACAAGGAAACTACCTAGATTGTGATGTCATCCAAGCTCATGTGTCGGTTCCCCAATACTTTATTTAATCCCTAACTAAAAATTTTACCATTAGGTAACACTGAACGTCTATGGCTAGATAATTATTATTTTTTTAAATATTTAACAAAAACATTTTATTAATCATTAGGGGGAAAAAAAGGAACTTAGCAAAATTTCGGCCTTGTGTTTTTGAAACACACCCACCTAACACGCAAGCAAAACAATACTGGTTTGATTCGGGTGTGTTCAAAGCAGAACTAACAAATATATCATTGGACAAACCGGTCCATCATGTTTTAATTGTGGTTACAGCGCCATCTTGTGGTTACAAATTCACTTACCTTCTTAAAAACACAGATTTTTGGTGCTGCACTGAAGATATGTAAACTGTAGAACTCTCACAGGACCTCAGAACAGCTACACAACAATGCTGCTGGAGGTTTAAACACGGTGTCTGCTCACTGTCCCCCCTGTTAGACACAAAAAAGACGAGACAAGTCTTCAGTATAGCTAAATAATACATATATACACACTAACACACACACACACACACACTATATATATATATATATATATATATATATATATATATATATATATATATATATATATATATATAAATAATCCTTAAATTGACTCATATCATCAATACATTTTGTTAATAGAGCATACATTTTGTGTTTTTTCTGAACTTTTGTGAACTGATGTTCACGGACAAACATTTTTATATCATTATTACAATACATAATAAAAGCAAGCGTTTATTTCAGAGCTGTTACGTACATTTCAATTAAACCTTAATGATTTCTTTGTTACTGAAAATGTAAACAAAGACAAACAAAGTCCTGTGTTAATGTCACAGTCTCCGGTGTTCAGACTGCATCCATCACACGGTCTTTAAAAGTCAGCACGAGTGAGAAGCTCAGAAGTTTAAAGCTGTTGAGGTTTGAGGTCTGGGGTTGCCGGGGTTGCTGGGGGAGTTAAAGGGCAGTCGGGGCTGATCGGCTGTGGCGCCTCCCCGCAGCCTCTCCGTCTTTACGCGGACAGAAGAACTTCCTGTTGACGCAGTGACGTACCGCTCGCTCGAGCTGTGGTTATTGGAGCCGGGTGTAGTTTTACATAATGAACGACATTGTTTTATCCTCGTCCAGCGGCGGCGCTTTTATTTATTTGCGGTAAAAGGAGAAACTTCTGCGGCCGGCGTCGTCGGCGTCAGTGTGGACAGATAGGGGACTGGAAGTTGTCCTACTCGACCGTGTGTCTTCTGCTCTCCGGCGCTTGAGCGGCAGAATGCGCTCCCTTTAAAGCCGGCGCTGCTGCAGTGTAAAGCGCCGCGGCCGGGAGTCTGTTATGGCTGAAGCCAGAGTCGGGGAGGAAGAGGAAAGCTTGCGGGAGTCGCGGGAGAGCGGCGGCGGCGGCGCTCGAAGAAACCCAAGGTCCTCCGGAAACACTTCGGCAGGTGAGCGGACTTTACTGCCTCTTATCATCCCTCTAAATCATAATTCTCAGGCTGTAACGACAACAAACTAAACACGTCCGAGTAATCAGGACAGTCTGTTTTTTGTTCTGCTGCTTCTTAAACCCTGAAGCAGAATTTCTAGTAGGAATTATAATTTACTCCGCGTGGGTTTCCTCCGTGTTCTCTGGTTTCCTCCCACAGTCCAAAAACATGGATCAAGTCAATTGAGTTCTCCAAATTGCCCCATATAGAGTGTGTACATGTGCGTGTCTGTGTGTGTGAGTGAGTGTGTGCCCAGCGACAGATTGGCACCCTGTCCTGGGTGTATCCGCCCAGCGCCCGAAATGTCCCAAATGGCCCAAATTTTTTCCTTAAACTGTATCAGGACAGCAAAACAGACATTTGTCATAATGACTGGCATGTTTGCTCATCCGTCTGTGAGCCCTCATGATGTACAGCATCAGGATTTTCTTAGCTGCATGCGGAATGTGAGGAATGGTGATGAGCTGTACAAACTTGATCACACTAACCAAAAACCTTCCAGGAGCAAAATTATTAAAGTAATAAATGATTAGTCATTTCGGAGCAAATAGAAAGCTGTTATTATCCAGCCGAAGACTCAATGTCATCATCCTCATGTTCTTTACAGGATAATGAGGGTTAAACTGTGTTTTAACCAAACCAAAAATTTTGAAGGACACAAATAGAATGGGTGAGTGATGCAAAATGGCTAAATTATGTGAACTCTAGTATTGTTTCATCTTGTGTAAACTACTTTTAATTAAAAATAAAGAGTAACGAGTAAAGCAAAAATAATTACAATATTAGTTTTTAACATGTATTTTTATGAAGTTAGAGTAGCCATCTAAAAAAAACTTTTACAAAAAAGTTCCTGATGATGCTGCAGCCATTCATAGCCAAAGCCCATTGGAAGAAATCTGTCTCTCAGGACAAGTCATGTGACATCCTAGATCCCTTGTCTAATTAGGATTAGTGAGGCTTGTGTGTCTTTAAGCTTATGTATACAAACGTGGACAACATTGTTGAATAAATAGTTACTCTGCGTGCAATATAGAGTATCCTTATTAATCCAGATTAAGTGAAAGTGTGTTTGATATTTGGGAAATGAAAATACAAAGGAAAAAAAAAAACCTGAGGTAATATAATGACTATATAGAAGTAGGTCTGAGCTTTCCAAATTTAATCCTTTAAGGAATGTTGTCATACAAGTGCTGAAGAGTTTGTGTTGGGATTTGAATCGTTCTTTAAGAAGAAAATTTCTAATCCAATTTAAGAATGTTTAACTCCAATGAAAGGTATACATATAGAAAGTGTTTGGCCTCATCTTAGTGATAATCAAATCTTCCTTGAATACTTGTAGCAGTAGTATGTCAAGTAGGAATTTTTATTATAATATTACAATAGTTAATGTTATTCTTATTCTAATATTATCTGACTAAAGTATAAAGTTAGATGGAAAAAAGTAAAAGCACTTTGTGGATATAAAAATACATTTAAAATTTGAATTACTTTTCAAGATGCAGGACTGAGACAGTGTAGCACTAAGGACACGAACACTAACTAAATTTTTGCTTCATACAAACTGTGTAACAGTTCAAGGTCACCATTAGCTGATTATCTTCTTTATGATACAAACTTTTTAACTGAAGAGGTACTCTTTATAAACTGTCTAAATATGCAGAATGCAGCGATGGATTGATGGGTGTATCTGTGCAGCACCCAAAACGTTCTCCATGGATGGAAATGAGGAACCCCCACAACCCTATATTAGTATAGGATTAAGCGCAAGATGTTGAGATGAGAGTAAATATTTATAACATTTTTGTTTTTATTCTGTAAGCATTTAAATCCAGTGTTTTTTGTTTTTTTTCAGTAGGTTACTTGAGGTTCTGAATGGTCATTTTGTTGACACATTACTGAGAATATGAGCTCAATGTTGGCTTGTGGTTCTAACAGGCTTGTGTTTTGCAGAGCGAGCAGACAGGAACAAGCCTGAACAACGTCTCAGGTAAGGGAAAATAAAACTCAGAAACCACTGTTATAATCTTTCCACAGACTTTTTGCTTTTTAATTGCAAAAGACACTTCATAAATTAAAAAATGAACAAAAAGTCTATTTGTGGAAAAACACACACACACACACACACACACACACACACACACAAAAAAAAAATCTTACATTCACTGCGAGTACCTCCATTTCTGTTTTTGACTTGGACTACTGGAAACTCATTCTGCTCCAAAAAAACAATGTGGAAGCTTATTAGAGCAGGGATAAATAGTCCTTCTGGAGACAGGCCCAAACCTGGCCCATGCTTGTGTTTGTCAGCCTGTTGGAATGTGAGGAAAAGTCAGTAAGTAGCCCACAAGAGTTAGTTCCCCCTTTGGTTCGTGTACAGCAGGCAGCTGGGGCTTCACAGTAAACTTTGGGACGAGGAGAACAGACCGGAACACATCAGACGAGAGTAAAAAGTTGAATCTGTATTTATTCGGTCAATCTGCAGCAGGAAAAATTTTCCCATAACTCTCTCGTCCCAAACCGCTGCCAGGAAACAAGTGCTGCTGGTGAACTCAGGCACAGCTGGAAGCAGATCGTTTGCTGAAGTGGATTATAAACATGACGGAAAAATAGGGTGGGACTTTTACTAACGCTTTCTGTCTCTTGTAGCACTCAAGGGGCTCTCTCTTCGATCAGAGCCGCTATTAAAAGGAGTAAGCATCGTTTCATTTCACTCTGTTGGATCTTTGTGTTTGATTAGTTCATGTTCTCATTCGTCGTGTTTTTGGAAATCTTTCAGCTTCCACCAGACCCGTGCCACCGGAGCAAAACCGAGAGAGGCGGTGAGTGGAAATGTTCCTCTGGCTTTTTTTTTTTTCTAGCCGACTGAACCAAAATATCCACTAGTGTGCCAGTACATTGTGTTTTTGGGGATTTATTACAATGTTTAAGGTGGGATAATAAAGGCAGTCTGTAATCTTGTGGCTTTCTGTTACGATTCTCACTATAAGAATCAGACTTTAGACCAGAATACACATACATTGTGTCTTCTTTATTTAAAGACAAGATATAATTTACTTACTGAATTGCTGTGTTTAGTTGCTTATGTTGCTTTGTAATACTTATTCACGTTGATTAAAAAATCAAGCTGAGTAAGCTGTAGTGTATCTGTTGTGACATCATTTTATAGTCGACACTATGAAAGTTATTTCCATATTTGGCACTTTGGGTTTAAGCAACCTCGTAATTCAGAGAATTACAGAATGAACAGAGAAGAACATATCAGGTTTTACATTATTATTTACCACAGAATGTGATGGAAATTATTTTTAGAAAACCCAATTTATTTCCGCTTGGACCCAGAGTCCCAAATATGGTCATAACATAGACTACAGAACGAAGCACCACTTCAGTGGTCTGTACAAACTGACTAAAGCATTCACCTGTTATGCAGACACTGTAACAGACTCATAGGTACAGTGTCTATAGTATTCTGTTTTTTTTATTTTTAAATTTTATGATCTTACATCTACAGAAAATCATTGCCTTGTGTACTGAAAGTTTTCATATTCTTATTTAGAGTTTTAATGATCGTCATCATTGACTAAACTTGAAAAGAAAAAAAGAAAAAAAACAAAAATTGAACATCTCCTTTATACATTTATTAGATCTTGTTAAATCCTGTGTTGCAGACGTCCACAAATCACTATCGTAGCAGCCGAACCCCTGGCCTCGAATGCCTGGTTTCCTGCTCAACCTGGAGCTTTTCCCGCAGCCCCCCCACCTCCTGCTCAGCCGTCCTGGACTGGTGCTGTTACTGTACAGGTTATAAAACCTTATACATTTAAAAAAAATTTTTTTTTACAGTTTTTGCTCATTACAGTCATGACCAAAACCCCAAACACTTTTGGGATGAACTAGAACAGCGATTATGAACCAGGCCCCCTCAACTAATACTAGTCTCTGAATCACAAATGCTCTACTGGATGAATAGACAATTTTAACAGACACACTCCAAAATCTTGTAAAAATCTTTCTCTGAAGAGTTATAGGAGTTATTAAGAGGGAAGGAACCACGCAGCCCGTTGGCCTTTGATTATTAGATTTAAATGAAAAGTCACTGTGTTTTGAAGAGATCCATACCAGTTCTAACTAATAAATGCAAAAATCTGACTCCCTGATCTTTTTTTCGCTCTTCCAGCTTCCCCCTCCCTCTTACGAACAGGTAATCAGAGAAAAGAGTCGAGAGCAGAACCCTTCCACCCCCAGGATCTCGACTCCTCCTCCTCCCTTCACCCCATCCTCCTCATCTTCCTCACCTCCAGCTTCACACCTTACTGCCACCATCGCCACACAGACCGAACCAGAGGTTTCGAACTCGCCCAACCTTACCAGATCTCAGAGTAAGCATGGACAATTCGAAGTCTGTCAGATTGAAGCAACCAGTGTCTAAGAGTAAATGAATCACTTTTTGATTCTAATTTATGCGGCATAGTGTCCAAAGAAACCAGTTCAGCATGTTTAAGAACCCACTACCATCTCAAAGCTGCTTTACATCTGAAAAGGGCATGAATTTGAGCTTGTTGTGTTAATGCTGCTGAAACTGGGTGGCTGTTCCAGTTGGAAAATGGTCTTATAAATGATTGGAGATCATCCACATGATGGCTTGTGAGCAAATAAGCTTTTTTAAAAATCTAAAGAACAAAACTAATGAGAATACGTCATATAATCAAAATTATGTTAACACTCTGATGTTCATGTTCCAGCCTCCACATACCTTCCATGTACTTAAATACATCTGAACTTCCTGTAAACTAAACAAAATATTTGATATTCGATTAAACAATTTTTTTTTTTTTTTTAAATCTGCAGTGCGCCGGCCCCCAAAACCACCTCGTCCAACCCTCCCAGGAGCCCCTAAACCTACTGAGTCTTCATCACCACACACCACTTTGATTGAGCTCGATGAGCCCGACCCTCCTTGTGCCATTCGAACCCAAACATGTCCTGCTGCTGTCGACCTGCTGGGCGAAAGCCTATCCGAGCAGTTTGGAACTCAGACCGACTTCGGAGGTGATTCCACAGACTCTTTGGCCCCAGTGCCTATCTACTCCCAAATTACACAGTGCCCAGTAAAGCAGGAGGTGTCAGGACGCCCGAAACCGCGTCCTCGCTCTAAAGCCTTCTTGCAGCCAGTCGTCAAAAATGAGAACCAGAACCAGCAAATAACAAGAGACATCAAAGTTCAGACCTTGGTGCGACTTAAAGATGATTCTGCCCAGAGCGCCTTTCCTTCATTCACAGAAAGTTCTTTAGATGTAACAACAAATAAATACCTGTTGGATTTGCTGGATGTTTTCAGTTGTGATGAGCAAGAACTCCAACAACATGACCAGCACAGTGTAAGTAATCAGAGTGACAAGACTGAGAAAGAGGAAGTTGCCATTTTAAAAAGCCAGCTCGATTCCACAGTTGCCTCTGAACCGGTAGAACCTCTAATAAGACCAGAACCCCGACCAAGAACTCAGAACCCCAGGCCTGCTATCCTCCCAAAACCCACAGAGCAAAAACAGGTGGCACTAAACAAAGACTTTTCAGATGGCAGTAAAAGAACACCGAGTCCCCCGGTCCCAGTCCCCCGGCCACTGCACAAGATGACCTCGATTTCCCAGCAACAAGAAAGTAAACCTGAGCCCAACCGACTCCCTCCACCTCCCCGTCCTCCCACAGCGGTCCGCAGGTCTGAAACTCCTACTCAGACAGAAGCAACAGGATCTGCCACAGTGCCTTCTCCAGTTTCTATTAAGAAAGATGCAGATTCTCAGGACAAGACTTCTGCAAAGCGACCAACAGCTACATCTTCCAACAGGACTGGTTACAAATGTGAGTAGTGTGGGATCTTACTAGTTTACCTGATTCATATTTTATATATATATATATATATATATATATATATATATATATATATATATATATATATATATACACACACACACACACACACACACATATATTAACATTGTCCAAACTGGCCCAACAGTGGCAAGAAAAATGTTTAGACATAAAATTATTCATATTGTTTTATTTGCATATAATCACCAGTGACTGAATCTTGCATCACTGGATTATCCTATTTACAAAGTGATTTTATAGTTTTAAATACAGAAATATTGCTACATATAAGCTATCACTACCTGCCCATATTGAGAGTATTAAACAAACCCATAGTTTAGAGGATAATGATTTAACACAATTTTTTTTTGGGGGGGGAAAACCCCATTAAATTGTCAGTCAATATTCGAATATGGACATAAACATGACAACTGCTTTGGTAGGCTGTATCAGGCTGCCATATTACTCAGGGAAAGTGGCTGTAATCTCAAACCTCACCACTAGGTGTCATGAAATTCTAATTACTAAGATACTGTTACTTTAAAAATATGTATTTTGTTAAATAGTAATGGAACAATAAACACAGAACATTAAGAAACTCACTAAAACAAAACACAGGGTTGAAAATACAGCCCTCTGGAGCAATGAGGTTTAAGGACCTTGTTCAAGGAGCCACAAGGAGTGAGTTTTAAAACCACAAGCTTCTGATTGATCGCCCAACAGCACCTTACAACTACATGGTCACTAGGTTCTGGAACTAAGGTTTTGTCTGGCAGATTTTCATGCATCAATGCAACTTGTTTAGGTTCGGCCAAGACCCCACCTCAGAGAAGACCTCCACTCCCCACCCGTCCTTCTGCAGAGGTAATAATTATAATACGGAACAATGAGACACCTGTCATCAATCTGTAGATTTTGTTTGTCTCTTAAGTGCCATATCCAAACTACAAGTAAAAAGTCATCCGCTGTTGTAATGCTTCAGGAGGTTGCACATTTATAAAAATGTTTTTAGTTTTTTGCTTTGCTTTTAATCGGTCCATTTTTATTTTGATGAGGGTATAGTTTTAAACACATTCTTAAATTTTGAAGGTTTCAAAAACTAAACTTCACTTAGGATTCATGAATGCAGAAATCTAGCAAAAAATGAAACTTTATAATGTGTGTGTTTTGTGTTAAATTACGATGATGCTGATCCATGTGTAAATATAGGACAGTGATGTGGTTGTTGGCATGGAAGGAACTTCAAATTCTTCTGTTCCTTCGCTGCCCCCTCGGTACGTGGAACATATTTGGATATGTATTAATTTGTATGTTTACATTCAGCATAGCTAGTATGTCGGGATAAACAGGTGGAACACTAATATACAGTATACACTTCATTTTATTAGACCTAAAGAAGGCAGGATCCTTCCTTTCCGACCTCCTCCAGTTAAGACGACCAAATCAATGAGCTCCTCTCAGTCTCCTCCTCAAGCGTCAACCAATCGTGGGACCCGGGTCCCAAAACGAGGACCACCACTACCACCCAGACCAACACCAGGCCATCCTCTGTACAGAGACAACACAGTGAGGATTGTTTACAAGAGCTTATACATTTCATTTGAATCTAAACTTTGCTAAAGAAAATGAATAAGAAATAAAATATGCTGCCTTAATAATAACAACTCTGTGGTTCTGTTAATGTTCCAGAGTAAAATACCTCAAGGAATCAAAGAGGTTGACGACTTTTACACTAAGCCAGAAGAACCTGACCTACAGGTAGATACAGAAATGAAAGCTATATTAGCAGCTGTTCGGTTCTAGAGAGCTGTGTTTCCAGGTGTTAGCTGCTGTACACTTCAGTGTTATAAAAAATGCTTAAACATTTTGTGAAGTAGATTTTGATTCTAAGAAATTTTATATCTGACTTCATTGATGTTAATACTTAAGTGCTAAAGAGTGGCTGGTGGAATTGCATCACTGCCATGTAGTTTTAAAGCTTTTTTGTACGGTATGAATACATGTGAAGTCAATCACAGAATGCATATAGGCGTGGCTGCACGAGGTAAAACTTTAAATGAGGAAAAGCAGGCGAAGTGAGCATTTATGCAAGTATTTATGCAGTATGATGATTCACCACCCTGCTGCATCTGTTTTCAACAGAAAGGAGATCTTTTATTGGATTTTGATGATGAACCCACTCCCACTCAATCACCAAGCTTCCCTGAAGAGAAAGGTCAGTGTCAGAATGTTCCGACATTGACGACCCCAGAAAACCTGAAGCAAAAGCAGCAGGCAGCTCAGCAGATCGCATCGAACACCAGGTCGTACAATTTAGTCATTTTATTTAAGCATTTTAGCTGTTCTGTGCAGGGCATTCAAAAGCCATATACATAACAAATACAGAAGCAATGTATGTTTACCTGCTTTCTCTCTTTGTTTCTAACTCCTCTTCCACCTTCTGTTCTCAGGTTTAAAGCCCGGTTTGCATTCGAAGGCGAAGAGGGCGAGCTGACATTGTGTGAGGGTGATGTTATTTTATTAATAGAGTATTTAAATGAGGAGTGGGCGCGTGGTAGCCTTAATGGCCACACTGGGATTTTTCCACTGAATTTTGTCCAGGAAATTCACGATGAGCTGGAGAAATTCAAACCCAATTCAACAGGTAGGTTTAAAAGTGTAATATGTACATTACATACACATGTGTTAACAAAATAGCTCATGAGTTTTAATTTCTAACACATTTCTTTTCTGTAGCACCTTCTGTGTCTGCAGGTGAGTGGCGAAGCGGCAGAGCCATGTTTGATTTCTCTCCGGAGTCTGAAGATGAACTCTGTCTCAAGGTGAATGTGCTGAATTTTGCATATGTAAAGGTATTAACTAAATTGATTTGTTTTGCAGACACAGCAAAGCCTTTCTCTAGACATGACTGGGTCATTAAATGATTCATGCCTGTGCATGGTGTAATTCAGTACATGGCAAGCTGTAAACTGCATGACAAAGCCTCATTTTATTACACTGTTTTGCCTTTTTTGCTCCTTAATACACTTTATTTTACTTAAATGTAATTTTCTTAAGTCTCATTGTTCTTAAGCCTTGTGCAGTTAGGCAGCATAATTAGTTTTGCAGAGTAAATGCTAATATCTAACATTTACATATAACAGACATGTATGCCATGGCAACCATGGACTGTTTTTTCTGAAACTATTAAATTGTAGCATACTTTATACATGTGTAGTAATGCATTCAATAGGCCAAAGTTAAACACTGTAAAAATAAGCCTGTGGCTTAAATACTTTAAAACAAAGATCTTACTTTCCAGAATTTTGGCATACCACTTTGTTATGCAGCAAAACGGCCCTAGAGAATGAAGCGAACACCACCATGCTTTAGTTAGTTTAGTTTTGGGTAATTGTGGCCAAAATAACCTGGGTTGTGTAATGGGTTTTGTGTGTGTGTTCTCAGGTCGGAGATGTAGTGTGTTGTCTGGAGGAGGTGGATGACGAATGGTTTGTGGGGGAGTTCGCTGGCCGACGTGGCATTGTCCCCAAAAACTTTATCCAGGTCCTTTAAGACTCCAGATAAGTGTAACAGTGAGCAGTGCTCAGTTAATACAGTGCACAAGTGAAAATGATGTTATGTCTTTTGCATTGTCTGTCCGATTCCAACAAAATCAAGTATGTGATCAGTGTAAACATTACTCACTGTTTAGTCTTCCATGTTTCTACATACCAAGTCTACTCTGTTTATTCCGGCCTTCTTTTTCTCACTACAAGCCAAATGAATATTACGTGTTGGAGTTAAAGCAACTGGAAAGTAAAGAACAGGGTTTAATTGTGTATTAATACTTTGGACGGACTAACCCACGTTAGAGGCTTTTGGTTTTAATGTATTTTGATCTACTGAGGACTAATTTTCACTGTGAAAGTGTTTTTTTTAATTTTCTTTCCCCGCACTCTGAATCTGTGCTAATCCAGAACAAGACTGTGGGGAAAAGACTTAATCGATAATAAATTCAGAGGAATTATCAAGAAGTTTGCAGAGTCTATTGTATTTTTATTGTATTAAAACGCATTTGACATCCCAGACAGATAATCTGATAGTTAATGAAATGGAGATGGACGGTGTGGGTTGGAGATGTGCCCTGTTCTTTATTTACTGCACAGCCTTCTGTATGCAGATGTTTTACATCAAACAACTTCAATTTAATGTAACTTTAAAATTCATAGAATTCAAATAGTATTTAAACAGTTTACTGTCTTTAATGATAAATACCACAATATTAGCGAAAAAATTCTAAATGACTTTTGAAATTTCTCCACAGCTCATTAAATAATATTTAAACACAGCACATCTAATAGTTTGATGTAGCATGTTTGGAGTAAAGAGACAGAACTGTAGTTGTTAGCTTCATCATTTCACAAGTGCTGGACCACAGGGGTCGGAGCACTTCGGTGTCCCTTGTCTGGTTGATTTAATGTGTGTGTGTTTGTTTTTACTTCAGCCTTCTGAAATCTTGCTCTCCGTGTTCGTTGTCTATTTGATTTATTAAAGGAAAAACACACACGCATGATTTGTTCCAGCTACTAATGCTGTATTGTAATACAAATGGAAAATGACATTACTATGACAATTCCTACATCGTACACAGGGAATGTTTGGTTTAAATAACCATGGTAGAAAAGTTAATACTGTTACACGCATTCACAATTTCATTTCCTTCTTTCTTCACCCATTTTTTTTAAAAGACAAGGCATCTATTCATGGACACATGACATAGGACTCAAGTTCTTTTCATTCATTGAAGGCTGGCCAGGGTTTGGCATTAAGCAAACATGAACAATACCTGAAATCAGGCTCACGCAAATGTACACACACTCGCACACAAACACACTTTACACAGATCAAATGCATTCATATAGGAAATGATATGTTTATGAAATGTCAAGTTAAAAGGAATGATTGACATTTCTAAGTACACTGTGTGGATGTTTCTATGGACCAACGAGTTTTTGTGTCAGGATACTATATACAAAGGCGAATGAGGGCACGTTGGAGGAGGAACTGAGGCTGCTGGTTTATCTGGAGGAATCTGCCAACGCATCATGTGCCATCATGGTTTGTGCAAGCTGTTGGATTTCCGTTTCCATTAACTACACCTCTTCCCAAATCTGCCATAATGCAAGTCGTTAAACAAAGCACAGATTTGCACACAGGTGAAAACAGGAACCACACAGTACAGTGATTTGCATACTGGAACAAAGTTTGCAAAACATACAGAAGAAGCTTCCTCGGGGAACCTAATGCTGTTACCTATAGTATGGACATATGGACAGCTGACCATCACAAATCCATACTGCTCTAGGTCAATACAGTGAAAGATGAAGATACCAAATACTTACAATATCATACATTAAAGTAATTGGTTTCGCATTATTACTTCAGACTACAATGTGGAAATTTTATTGAAATTATGTTAAAATTTAGTTAAGAGTTTAGATTAAGAAAAAGTGGTTTAACACAAACCTTTACACATTGTAATGTATAGCTTGTATTTAATAATTTAACAATGAATAAAAATAAATCAAAATTGGCCTGTAAAAATGTAATGGCACATTAAACAATTCTTACGTTTGTCTAAACAGATTTTAAACAGGAGCGTCCAAACTACAGGCTGTATATACTGCATGTAAAATCAGTTTTGTGACGTTCAGGTATATCCACAGTGATAAAGTGTACAAGATCACCAGCTCTGTTAAAAAGTAAATTCATCTCAGCCACCTAATGTCCTAATAAAGGAAGTGGTGGAGGTAAGTAGTCATTAAAGAAGAAATTGCAGGAATGACCCCATAATCTGAATATTAATTTAGGTTTGCTATTCAGTTGACATTTTAGGTTTTTCACTTATTTGTTAGGATACCATGTTTAATTTGTGTTCTCAATGGCACCACATTATTTATGCCCATATTTGGCACTCTGGGTTTAAACACAATCAAAAATCGCCACCATCACATTCTTCAGAACCTGATTTCCACATGTACATGACTGTTTTCTGAATTACAAAGTTGTTAAAACTGTTATAAAATTAAATTGGCCACATGCAGGCTAATGCTACTGATTACTTTTTTTTAATGTTAATTCTACCAGTACCACATAGAACAGGCACACAGAAGCATTAGCTTGCATGACTTTAAAATAATTTGGTAATTCAGATGTACAGAAGAACAACGTATGCAGGAATAACTATCGGTTCCGGTGAAACAAATACAGCGAACAGCTTGACAAAATGACACATGAACATAGTAGCCAAGAATTAAAACCAGCAACTTATCAATAACATTTGACAAGCAAGACCTAGAAAGAGGCATGGAAATGACAATATATTCAAATCAATAACAAACTAAATAAACCCCACTGATTTAGCTGCACAGTACGTTTGCATTTGATGATATTCTTTTAGGCGCTGCCAAATCACCCAAAACCTAACACTTCATTCATTTGTACAAAAGATGTTTATTTAAAAGCAGAGTATTATAAGCTACAGCTAACATTGCTAATATTGGTAGCTAGCTTGCAGTTAGCAGCAGGAAGAAGCCACAGAGGCAACTTTTCTTTTTTTTTTATTTATAGCTTCCTGGATATTGAGGTAACAAATAGTTCTTTCCTGCGTTTACTGCCAAAACCTGAACTTATTTACGTAGGCATTGTGAAGAGTGTCAAAGCTAACAGGGGGAGTGTTAGCATGGCTAGCAATGTGCATCAGACCATTTAGAACAGAATGAAATGAGAAGCAGGCAGAACATGATGGAGATGGAGATATGGAGGGATGTGTCTGGCTGGCCTTTAAAAATAATCGCAGCCCAACACCAAGTTTGATGTTGTATTTCACTCAGAATGTTCGTTTTTCCACAAACGAGTAACAGACTGGCAAGCTCCTTTGTTAGTTTGCCACAACAGACCGTTAAAAAGTGGCAACATTTTATATAACACTCTGTGACTGACTATTTTACAATTAAATTAATGAAAGAGTGCAGTTTACTTACATATGTTTGTATTTGCTGGTTCTGCTCTCTTTCTCTTCTGATAGACTGACAAGAGAATGTCACTTGCTATGTGCTTTTGTTTGGTCAAAGCGTTTGAAGACTAATTAAAATGCAATTATAACCAGACTAATTGTTTGCAGCAGTGCTAAGTCATAGCTGAATCATAGTTAAATCACTAACTGCCAGCCACAATGAGCCAATTTAGCCAATCAGGTAACTAGTAGATCACAGGCAGCGTAATACACAGGGTTTTCAGAATTTTAAAATAATTATTAAATATTTTTCTCAGCCATCAAAGCTTTTATCCATTTGTTAGCCAAGGAAATGGGCGTCCTCTTCTGCTGATCCTCCGCTCGGCTCACGTCATCGGCCTGAGGTTCTGCTCTTTGTTAGAACAAAAAAACAGAATGGTTATTTATTTTTTATAATTATGGTTGGGGTTTAACAATTGACCTTAATTGTATAAGTTCAAGCTCAATTTCATTCTTTTATATCGTGCTTTTAATAATAGTACATGAACCCCCAAAAAGCAAGCTGAAGAGACAGTGGCAAGAAAAAAACTCCTTGTTAAGTGGGGAACTTATCCTCCTTGATTGACCAGGCAGAATTAACAGTGCAGGACACCCATGTACAGATTGTACAGCGATTAACTGTCCATTATCAAAAATTTGAAAAATATTAAAAAATAGGTCATCCTGGCCGGACTGCAGCCAGTCCACCAGAAATCCAGGTCAAGAAAAAGTACAAGCAACAGGGCTACAGAATGATTTGTGGTTGAAGTCTAGTTGCACTATTTTAATAAAGAAAAGTTTTTACTAAACCACTCTCACATAAAAACTCATTTTTAAAAATTGTACATTTAAATTAAGTCATTTAGCAGAGCAGAAGCTTTTATCTAAAGCTTAAATTCTAAATTTACACCTAAATTCTTCCTACTTGGTTTTAATTAGTCAAAAAATTGTATTCAGTGTTAAAAATGTGTGTGGTGTTAATTAGAGTTAGAGCTCTTACCATTGGCTTGAAGATGATCCAACTGTAACAAGAGAAATTCAAATTAACCTTGGGCTTGAAAATCATTGAAATGCAGCTTTAAAACATTAATTCATTCATTCATTATCTCCCGCTTATCCTTTATTAGGGTCGCGGTGGGGTTCCCCATGCCCATCCAGGGGAGAACGTCTCGGGCGCTGGGCAGATACACCCAGGACAGGGCGCCAATCCATCGCTGGGCACACACTCACTCACACAGACACACTCTAAATTGGGCAATTTTGAGAATTCAATTAACTTGATCCATGTTTTTGGACTGTGGGAGGAAACCGGAGAACCCGGAGGAAACCCACGCAGACACGGGCAGAACATGGAAACTCCACCCAGATGGGGATTCGAACCAGAAATCCCTAGCGCTGAGAGGCGAACGTGCTAACCACTAAGCCACCGTGCCGCCCAGCTTTAAATCAGAAGATTTTAATTGTTGCCAATTTTATTATCCAACATATTTGTTGGGCAAGGGTGTGATGGGGTGCAGCCTGTGCATGGGAGGCAGGGATGGGAGGCAGATCAGGTAAATAATTACACATGCCATCATTAACAAGTCTAGGGATAGGGTTGTCTCTGTTATCCCATCCCTGCCTCCCATCCACAGGCTCCACCCTATCACACCCTCATGTCACAGATATGTTGGATTATAATGATATTTTAAAAATATAATACCTGCAGGTTGGTATAACTTGATATTATATTTAATCTGTGCACGATGCTCTGTATAAAATCGTCAATTGTTATTTTTCTCCTAAATCTGCAATAATTTTTTTCGACATTTATCTGCCATACAGAACCCCACCTGTGATTCTTTCACTGTGCTGTCAGATGTGTGGTCGATTTTCTTTGTGTCTGCACTCGTCGTATTGTTCTCCAACATGGCGTCATCCTAAAGACATACATATAGTAATGTCATTATTAAACCCTTACCCTAAAACATAAAATAAATAACATCTTTTTTATACTTTAAAGCTTCTACAGATTTAGTGTTCATCAAATTTCTCAGCAAGAATTACGTCTCTGTTTTCTCCAGTGGCTTCGGATTTAATAGGAACGCTCAGGTGACATGCATAACTCATTGTCCCCGTTAAGCGTTAATGCACTTACAAAACAGAGACTGAAGATTTCGAAAAGTAATTATTAATTTGGATCAATCAAAAACAGTTGTGAATTGTAAAAATGTGAATATCGTTCTGTTACGTTTTAATTATTTATTTACTACTTACTTTGTTTGAATTTTTATTCACATAACTTAAATTTATAAAATGTGTGCATGGTATGTATTTTGGAGTCTAGAATAAATTAATTAGATAAGTTAAAGTTAGTTGGTCTTTGTCTCTTACCAAGACCCAGGGGTGAGATAAGACCTCTTCTGCTGTGTAGCGCGCACTTACATTCACCTGCAACATCTTTCCAATGAGATCCTGCAAATACAAACATGTGACTGAAGTTAACCGGTGAACGATATCTTGTCTATGAATACTAATTCAATAACTCCAAATGGTCTGTCCGTTTCCTTTCATAGCGTTGTCCTGGTTGTGCTGCTTTTAAAGAAAGGTATTCTCTTATTAAAGCATTTATCCAATCACATATCAGCATCATTTGTTGCCAGAGTTAATCATTTGCCTGAGACTCGTTTTACAGCCTGGTAGCATTAAATAAGTGTCGATCAACCAGTTGCTTCAATCAATCAGAATTAGGATTTTATTATATATATATTATATATATTAGGAGAATATGGATTTCTGGTGAGTGTTTTTTCATTTTACTACACAAGTTATCTAGCTGTGATATAATGGCTTTTTATACTTTATTTTTGCATAATAAGATTTTAATAGCCATAAAATATTTGATTGATTCAGACAGAGCATTTGAAGGCCTAGGTATGAAATGTTATTGGTGTTGGTAACAGACCTTGGCACTGCAGCTGATATTGTCCCAGTAAGGAGCAGGAAATTCAAGTCGACCCCGTAAAATCTGCTCAAATAGTTCTTCCTGCTGGTTCCTCTCACTCCGGAATGGAGGAAATCCACACAACAAGATATACGTGATGACACCCGCTGCCCAGATATCCACCTTTAAACCATAACTGTAAGAAACACACACAAAGAAATATTGTGGAGTAAATACACGTGCATTTTCATCACTGCCGTCCTGTAACTGCCCCATTCAAAGATAACGCTCAGTCAAAAAAACTAAACCAAAACTATGTCATGCATTTTTAGGTCATCTCTCAGTCCTCAGTGCACTAAGAGGACAAGCGGCACTGAATTTTAAAACTTTTGGTACAAAGTAAAAAAAAAATGTGTAGGATATAGTGGCATCTAGTGGTGAGGGTGCAGATTTCAACCACTTTCCCTGAGCAGTATGGCAGCTACAATAACACATTGCTTCCTCAAACAAAAGCAATTAATAAGAAAAACAGCTTATAGTTAAATATAATAATAAACGAATTAAAAGTTTTACATGCTATATTTCACTTTTCCTAACAAAGTTGTCACATACTCCATCAAAATCTGCTTCTCAGCCATAACACACAAATGATTTACCCTGTCTCTGCGATGATCTCAGGGGCAACATAAGTGGGTGTACCACACACCGTATACAGAGGTCCTTCCACTACGGTGGCCAAGCCAAAGTCACCTAACTTCAGAGATTTAGTGCCATCAGGATATTCACACACCTACAAAGAGAATGTCCACTGTGAGCTTATTTCTGCACTTGATCCATGTCTCATGCTGATGGTGTGCGTGTGTGTGTGTGTGTGTGTGTGTGTGTGTGTGTGTGTGTGTGCGCATGTGTACCAGCAGGTTCTCTGGTTTAATATCCCTATGCACGATGCTCATGCGATGCAGATATTTTAGTGCACCAGTCAGGTTATAAACCATGGCGCTCGCGTCTCTCTCTGTGTACTTTGTAGATGAAGTGATGGCATCGAATAGATCTCCTCCCTGTGTAATCCATACAAACACAGTATTACAGTATTATTCTGATCAGAACAAAAATGACAATCATAAGGTCAGCATTGACATTTTCAAATAAAATTAAATAAGAGATTACTACCTTAACAAGTTCCATGACTAGGTAGAGCTCAGTGGGCGTGTCCACCTCCTCGATCAGCATTATAATGCTGGGGTGCCGAACACGACGCAGAATTGCAACTTCGTTAGCTATTAGATGCTCCTGTAAAAGTTACATAAGCATTCAGAACTGTAACACTATACTGTATTTATAGAGTAACATTCATTTTTAATGAGACCGGATGGTGACAGTGGTATGTGCTCTCACCTCAGCAGGCCGAAATGTGTGTTGTTTGCATGTTCTCTCTGTTTTTGCATAAATATCTACCAGACTTTCTCTCACAGGTCAACTTAAGAGACTGTACTGAATTCGACTGTGTGTGGTCTTTACCACCCCAGTGGCCCCCCCAGGGTGATACCCCACATTTCTTTTGCTGAGGACTGGGATTACACCTCCCAACACTTCATCTGGCCAATAGTATTGCAGCGCCGTAATATATAAATCATGCAGATTTTTAAAAAATGTTTACATTAACAGAATTACAGAAAAGGTGATCTTGACTGTGGCATGATTGTTGGTGCCAGAATGGTGATTAAATTCAGGCTTATTTGCAGATTTATTTAATCTTTTAGGATTTTTCGGAGCACCAGCTAATGGCACAGTGGTGTCTGCATGTGTGTTACCCCATTTTTTGTGTTACCCTGTGTGTTATAATACTTATAGTTAAAGTTATATACTGACCTTCCCACTACATTTCGCCTTGTCAATGATCTTCAGAGCATATTCCTGTCCGGTCGCCCTGCACACACGCACACACACACACACACACACACACACACACACACACACACACACACACACACACACACACACATATAAATCAAATAATTTATTTAATGTAATCATTTAATACTTTACTTATAAACTTAAGTATTTAAAATTATAATCAATTAAGGAACATTAATTGTGTGTTTGTGTGTGTGTGTGTGTGTGTGTGTGTGTGTGTTCCATACCGCTCCACACACTCTTTGACCACAGCAAAATTTCCGTCTCCAATGACTTTTCCTACTTTGTATTTATCAGTAATGATGGAGGACTGTGGCTTATTTCCATTAACTGAATCCACCGAGATAAGGAGGAAGAAAGAAAGAGAGAGAGCGAGTGAGCGAGAGAGAGAGAAATGGAGAGAAACAGAGGAACAGAAATAAATTAGACTAAAGTAAAACACATTTCTTGAGCTTTAATCATTGATAAGACTTTTTTAATTTTATATCGATATTATAATTATTGTGAAGTATTTAAATCTAAATAAATGTGATGTGAACAATGTGAGGTAAAGTTCTGTTGATTTTGTTTTATTGTATATGCAGCATGATTGAAACACATGCTAGATGGTAAAGCCATGTGCTGATATTACTCTCTGTGTGTGTGTGTGTGTGTGTGTGTGTGTGTGTGTGTGTGTGTGTGTGTGTGTGTGTGTTACCCTCTGGGCTTAGATCTTCTTCTCCATTTAGTTCTCCAGACAAAGGCGGTGAGGGAGAAACATGTCGGGAAGAGATCTGTGGAGCAGAGAGGAAACCTGAACTGCACACGTGCAACAAATGCAAAGTCATAAACAAATAAGATGGCGGTGCAGCCTTGCCTTCGACTTCGCTCCCGCACAGATGTTTACCTTCAGATTGCGTTGGCTTGCTGGACTGGTTGGGGATTTTGCTGACCTTGCCGTTGGGCTCCTCGGCTCATCGCTAGCTGAAAGTAAAAAGAACCCAAAACCAATCAATAATCCGAGTGGGTGTGTAATGGTGGCACATGTTTTCACACAGATAGGTTTGTGCTGCTGCTGTATGACTAATCTACCTGACAGAGGGGATTTCGACCTCAGTACACCCATGTTTTTGGGTCCAATAGGTTTCACAGGAACGGGAGGCTTTGATGATTTCAGCTTGCACTCTACAACAGACACCCGAGACGGAATTTAAATGTTTAATCACTGCACAAACTGATACTTTCTGTTTTAAATACAAATGTCCTTTCTACATCGAGACCTGTATAAGACCACAGGCTTAAATATCTGACATATATGTACAATAAAAATGTTTTTTGGTACTGAAACCGATTCCCTGATATACCAGATTCCAAGAGAATTTATGAAGAGGCTTAGCTAATCTGTCATTAAAATCTAATGATGCATTGAGTTAGTGTTTAATGGGAAAAACAGAATCGAGATGGAAAAAACACATAATAACACAAAATTATGACTGTGGACAATTTAAAATAATGTGAGATCTTCTAAAAGGATACGTCCTGTGGAGTGGTTGAAACACGTTTTATTTTAAGGTAAAACACTCTTTCTGTGCATTCGTACTGTATTACCATTGACGAAGGCTGCAGCAGACGCCTTTCCCGCATGTCCGATTGCAGCGTCGTCCTGAGCATAGCGAAACTTCTCAAGACCGCATGCAATGAACACGTCGTCATCGCCAAAGAAGTCCTGCAGGTTGGTCAGCTGCAGAAAACATAAATCGAGATGATGGATTGATTATCTGTTATCGTATTTCAAATTAAAAAAAATACATTGACCCTAGGTGTAAATGTCTTTGAACCCTATGATAAACTGGAATATATCCCTACCCACTGAACACTGTGTTAAACAATAACCCCGCTCCTCCAAACACACACACACACCACCTCCACCTCCACCAATGATCCTATTTGTGAGAGATGCCTGAGCAAATGAATGACTTAAGAAGGATTACATAAATCTGAATTGTTCAAAGCCTCTGCATGACACCTGGATTGTAAAAAAGCAGAAATGTGTTTGGGATCAGTCTGTGTTTTATTATACCTGTTTCTCTCAGAAATAGCCACAGTGATGCTTTTAAAGATGCTAATTTGAATCACAGGACTTTAAATGACCTCACATGGTGTAATGACTTTTCACATAACAAGAGTGTTTAAATAAAATTCAACTACTGTGGTTTAAACTGCTGTTACCATGAACAATGTGAAGTTGTCCTGATAAGGTAAAGGTGAGAAAACACACAGGCACATAGACACAGACACAGACCTATCCCACTAGGGACAAGAAAGTCTTTTCTTAAGGATTCCCCTTTTCTCTGCAGTAGAAAATTGTGTAGCATACAAATGAGTGCTGGGTTTCTCCTTATACACACACACCCACACCCACACACACACACACACACACTTCTGTCTCTGCTGAGCAATTCAGGGAGATCACTCAAGAGGAGAGGAGGAGAGTTACCATGGCAACTGGCCTGCAGCCAGATGAACTGGGCTTCTCTTACTTAACACACACACACACACACACACACACACACACACACACACACACACACACACACAATTGATCAGTTGTACATATGGACTATAATAAGTTCACAATACATGGAGTGCTACTCTGTCGGGGGATGAAGCTCTGGATTTTCTGCATTCTGCCTCATTATGCAATAAAACAAAGCAGTAGCTACACTGCTACCTACACTGACATTTTTGTTTTACTTTTACAAGGAAAATACACAATAGTCATGTTTGTACTCAAGTTGAGTGTGGCATCATACTTTGCAACTAAAAGACAATTTATCTAATAGAAAATATGTGGTTAGATAAACCCCACCCATTAAATAATGCATATTCTGAGTTCTGTCCATCCAAGACCTTAAAAAAGGATCCACGGGATAACAGGATCCCCAAGATCATTAATAGTCATTTGGCTCAATAGTAAGAAATTCTAAATAAAACTACATCAGAAAAAAACACCAATTGGTTTTGCAGTATAACAAAGTAAAGGAATAAAACCACTTTGAAACATCTTTAGTAACAGCATGTCATTGGGGTTAGACTGTACCTGCTTCCCATCTAGTGTGTACAGTCTCTTAACAGCTCCTGAGTCCAGCTTAATGGCTTCGGTGATATCAGCAAGTACTTGCTCGAACGAATGAGCCGTCTTTTTGTTCAGCAGCACTCTGACAGCCTTGCGAGGCTTCACGCCACTTCTGATCACGGTCACTAGCTTGGGTTTGATAAAGTCTTTACTTTCTTTGCCATCCCCTGAGGGGCGCTGACCTCCAGTTGCCCCTTGGCGTCCAGCTCCGACTGCGGCACAGACTCCTGCCAGCCGAGAGCCCCAGTTTGGGTTTACGTTCTTGGTGTAGTCCACTTTCCTGTATGGCTCATTTGAAGCACAGACATAGCACTCACCTGCAGAGAAAATGGATGAAGATATAAGTATACACATTTATAACACAGAGCTAAAATACTTTCAAAATTGCTAGCTTTCATGCAAAAGATCTTGTTAGCTTTACCTTAAATTCAGCTTAGATAGCTTCTGTGCTAAATATTTTGCAAGATGGTTTTGATTACTTTGATTATTCATTCATTCATTCATTCATTCGTGCCGCTACTTTGATTTTATATATATATATATATATATATATATATATATATATATATATATATATATATATATATATATATATATATGTGTAATTAGCCTGATGTTATTCTGACAAGAGACTAAACCAAACAGTTCAAAGGGTCTGAGGATTTGTGTTGGAACAGGTCTGTTATACACTATGCAGCAAATGGAGGAACATCTCTGAATAATTACTCTGAAGACTGACATATCAGTCCCATAAGAAAATGGTGACAAGCCAGTCGATCATTCAACAGTCAATCAGCATAAATTAAGCATTTATCACTCCAATGGAACATCAGGGTTATCTAACACCCACACAAGCACACTGCATAAAGACAAATTAGTCACTACATAATATCCTATAATCCACTTCGAAAATGGTTCATTTTATAATTGAAATGGAAAAATAACACATTATGCTGTAAGGTTGCTTAAACCAGGAAGGTTTATTCAGAGGTCTAAGCTCGTAGACATTTAGTCTATCAGTTCAAGACATCGCAGTAGGTTTAGTAGTAGATTAGATATTAGTGGTTATACTTCCCAAGCAAATATGTCATTTGCATGTTCTCTCCATGTCTGTTTGAATTTCCTCCAGGACAGAAAAGATTCCGGTAGGTGAACTCAAGATGCTACATATCCCTAATATGTGAATGCATGAATGCTTTTTGGGCCAGCTGTTTCTCAATTTTTCTACAACACCCATTAGCTCATGTTTATTACTGTAATAACTGATCCATCTCTGTCCTTATTGGAACATGTTATTATATAAATCAAGTTTTTAATATGTAAGAAATAAGAAAACAGGATTTTCTTTAGGCGATGGACCACTTTACCCCTTTTTTTTCATGAGAGGTACAGATGAATGCAACATGGCAACACACACCGTCCATTATCATGAACAGATTTCATATAGAGAAATGTTAACACTAAAAATCCTGTTGATTCCACAAGGGCAAAGTGCAAGGTACACTGTTTTAATGACAAGACAACTGAGAGAACAAGACACTAAGAAAAGGAAAGAGAGAGAGAGAGAGAGAGAGAGAGAGAGAGAGAGAGAGAGAGAGAGAGAGAGAGACATAGAGCGAGAGAGAGTGAGTGAGAGAGAAAAGCAGAGTTAGTAAGACTGGCTTCGAGGCAATGTCACATTTTTGATTTCTGCAAATCTAAGCATGCAGAGGATTATAAATAATGAAATCTGTGCAAATCAGACATGAAGGATAAAAGAGAGAAAGAAAGAGAGAGGGAGGGAGGGAGGGAGGGAATGTAAATGTTAAAGGACTGTCTGAGCCTTAATGTGAAATTGAGGACATCCAGTCTGTGAAATGCTGACTGTGCTTTTTCTTCTATGCTCAAAGAATGAATGAGTAAAAAATGAACATGTCAGAAAAGAGCACAAGAAAAAAAGACGTGACTGCTCGTATTTCACATACAGGGGGCTGACAGCCACAGCTAGTAATTTTCCTGAGGCCATGTATTTATGGGCTTTTTGCTGTGAAGTGGCTGAAAGCTTATAGATGAAGCTTTTTGAACAGACTCCGGAAATGACAAATCCATTTAAATGATTAGGATCAATGCAACCATTAGCATCAGACATGGCTCCACCCAGATGCTACAGTCAGCAAATTTAACCTCTGGCATTTTCCTCTGTGTGTGTTTGTGTGTGTGTGTGTGTGTGTGTGTGTGTGTGTGTGTGTGTGTGTGTATGTGTTCAGTAATCTTGCTGATTCAAATTCAGTCTGTCCTCAGTTAAACCCGCTTGGCTTCTGCTGTCTGTATCAAATTTGGCTACCTTGCCATTGGCAGAAGCTGTTACCATGGTGACCATTGAACCATTGGCTTCATCCAAACCTGCTGATTATCAATGGTAATGCCATACACATTACTTAATATTAAGATGTTAATACAATTTTTTTTTTTAAACTATGGTTTTTATTGTCACAAGTGAATGACCTTTAAAATGACCTTTAATGACCCCCACACACACACGTTTCTGAAAAATACTTTCTACAAGATTTTTGAGTGCATTTAAGAGGAATCTTAGTCCATTTAAACAATATTAAGGTCAGACACTAATGTAGGACGAGAGGACCTGACTCGCAGTGTCTGTTCTAGTTTACCCCAGTGGTGTTTGATGGGGCTGAGGTCAGGGCAGTTTGCAGGACAGTCATGTTCTTCCACACCAAACTCATCCAGCCATAACTTTAAGGACCTGGCTTTGTGTAGTGAAGCAGAATCATGCTGAAACACAAAATTACCTTCCTCAAACTGTTCCCACAAAGATGGAAGGACACAGTTGTCCAAGATATATTGCTGTGTGCATGATTATATATTCTAATTAAGCTTTTCTGAATAGTATTTGGGGGAGAGGGATGTGATAAACTTGAATTAAATATTAGTGTGCACAAATAATCCCTAATACACTTTCTTGCTATTTATTCTCAAGCTATATAACACACTTTCTAATCTATTTAGAGTTTACTACATAGTGTATTACATATATTTCCTCTTATCACATTGACATTTTGTTACATATGAACATTTTAAACACTGACCACTGATGGTTTTCAGACAAGAAGTTATATGTTATATAGCTAATAGTTCGCTGATTCCTGGTGCTGTTTCATTAAAATCATGTTTCATGTTTCAATAGGTGTTTGTTTGGGCATTTTTTGTGTAGTTGACCCAACCACATGTAAAACAGGTCAAATTGAAGATTCTAATTTGCCTCCAAGTGTAAATGTGTATGTCTCCTATGTGATGCACTGGTAATCCACCTTTCACCCTGTGCTGGGATAAGATCCATCACAGTGTCCATCAGAGTGTCCATGATTAGAATAAGTGCATGTGAATAATCAAAAAGCCAGTGGGGTTTATTGGATCTGTCTTGTCTTACCTTCTAACAGCTCGTCTAAACTGGTGACCTTCTTGGCTCCGTCGGCGGTGTAGATGGTGCGCACGCCCTGCGGCAGGTGCAGGTTGTCGGCGAGGGCGCGGGTCAGCTCGGCCAGCAGCGCGTCCAGGGAGCGGAACCTGTCGCTGGACACGGCGTACACCAGGCCCTTAAAGTACCGGTCCCCGTTCCGGTAGAAGCGCACCTTGCGGGCCCGTTTCTCTGAGGTGAGCGCTCGCAGGGTGCGGGTCCGGTAGAAGCTGCAGTTGGCGCTCTGTGCGGGACTGGGCACCAGGCTGCTCGCCCTGGATCCGGACGGAGAGCCGGTGCCGGTGGCGCGGGTGGATCGGCGCGCCTTATCGCGCTCGTCGAAGTGTTCCAGCTCGATGCTTCGGTTCAGAGCCATTTTACCAAAAGGGAAACGGAGGTCTGGGGCTGGGGCGGAATTCTGGATGTAACCTCTGTCCTGAACGGTGCACCCCAACGCCGTTTTTATCAAACGAGCCGCGTTCCCTCACGTTCACCGGCGGCCCCCTCCACGGTTCAGTCGCCCGGCGGGCAGAACACTGTAAAGCATCTTGGTTTAGTTTCGGCTGTTCTTTATTCTCTAAAGCCCAGTCTCCCGCCGAGCTGCGCGCAGTTCCGTTAACAGACGAGCCGCCCTACAATAAAGAGGCGTCCGGTCCTCCCTCATAGTCCTCCACCACCTACACTGACGGATTATTAATCCAGATTAAACGCGCTCCATTGTGTAACAAATCCTCCAGCACAGTGCAATGAAATAAAACAAATCCTGAAAGTAGAATCACATCGGTTCTGTTGGTGAGAGCGGGCTGATGCTCGGAGCGTGCAGGTGCAGGGCGCGCCGCTCTGTCGGGGGCAGCATGGCTGCTGACGGGAGCGCGCACACCCTCTCCGCAGCAGGTGAGCGTCCGAGAACGCGCTTTAGCTGCCGCCTAACGGACCGCTGGGTCTTAAAGTCCGACGATTACAACGACAAGAAACGCCGCTCTATTGTTCTAGCTTAGCGTCTGTGTGTGTGTGTGTGTGTGTGTGTGTGTGTGTGTGTGTGTGTGTGTGTGTGTGTGTGTGTGTGTGTGTGTG
>JAFMOD010001811.1:164609-179642 GCA_019802435.1 Corydoras maculifer
CTAATGACACGTTTTTTGTTTCTGTATATAAATAACCAAATAAAATCAAGGTACATTTTAAACATTCCCAAACTATAACCCTGAACAATTTATGATAACATAAATTTGAACAGTTTGAAGAAGGCCCCTTTGTCCCATCATGACTCTGCCACGCTGCACAAAGTAAAGTCCATAATGTAATGTATTGCTCACATAGAACTCCATCAACTGCGTTCTGACTTCATAAGTGATTTGTATAAATATTTTTACAGACATACTTCAAAATCTTTTAGATACAATTCCTAAAAGACTGGAAGCTGTTACAGCTGTAAATAAAGATCAGTGTAAAAGACCATGTCATAAAAGCTCCTGTGAGTGTTACATGCAGATGTCCTAGAACTTCTGTTCTTTCAGTGCCCATCTGCAGTGTAATACATCAGAAATCAATATCACATACACATGACAGGTTTGCAGAAATTTTGCATTTAATGTTTCATTCTCTTTTTTTTAAATGACTTGTTACGTTAATAAACAATAGCACAAAAACAACATTTGCATACATTTAAGAAATGAAACGTTTATGCTACCTGAGTTATTTTATTATTACTCATATTAAAAGGAAACAACATTGTTGTGCATAATGTAAAACAAATCTAAAATAAAATAAATAAATAAATCAGTATCTAGTTGAAAATAATACTTTGGATAACCAGTTTTCTGTTAAACATGAACAGACAGCATGTTCTCCTTGCTATAATAATAATAATAATAATAATAATAATAATAATAATAATAATAATAATAATAATAATAATGAAAAACATTTATCTTATAGCACCTTGTATTTTATAAGAACATCTTATTGGCCTTTGGGATATTAAAAAAATACTTTTCTAAACAGCATCTTTAAGTGTTTTTAAGTTTGACTTAAACTGACAATTCTAAATGTCTAGTCTAGAGCCCTATAAGACTTACATGTCATTTTACATGTAGAAATGGAAGAGCAGCTTTTGGGTGTTAAAAAGAATATTGGAATTTCCAGTACCAACAATTTTAGCCAACTAACTGATGCATATCAAGGAATTATTTAATAATTACTTCTATATAAAACAACACACATTCAAAGATATGTAAAAAAAAAAAAAAAAAAAAAAAAAATTGTATGGTGAATAATCTCTGTGAACAACATGCATCATTATGAGGGCTAATAAAAGTTAACAACCCTAATAAGGTATGAGGAGATGAGGAGACTGCCTAAATAATTTACATTATTGACATCAGAACTGTATCTGACTAAAATTTTAATATTTACATAAAGCTGCCGGCTTACAAATATTGACTAATATAACAATTAACGTAAAATAATACAGTTTTTACTATATACTTTGTTATTAATTAAAATATAATAATGTGCCAGTGGTACTTTAGTGCTAATGTGCGCTTAAATAATGCATTAGGTTGTTACATTTCCGTTAGCAGATGTTAATTCCTTTTGCCAGTGTTTGAGTTAATGATGCTGAGTGTGTAAACAGACAAACAACAATGAGGGGAAATATATAAGTATATTAAGAACTGTTTGTGTCCCAAAATTTTCATTAAAGTAATATAACGTAATATAAATAAGACCTGAGTGTTTGCACTATTGTTGTGAGTCAGTAAAAACATGTCGACAGATCAACTGACAGGTCTGTCCACTCTGAGCTGGAGGACATCAGTCAGGCCGGGCCTCTTCCTCAGAACCTGATTCAAAAATAATAAAATCAGCCATTAAACCACGTCATTCTTGTTTATCCCAAATTGACCACTGGGGGGAGACAGAGACCAACATAAAATACCGATAATAGCATCCCTTTCACCAGAAGCCACGTTTTTTTAATTACCCTGCTGTCGTTCCCTCTGTCTCCCTCCAGTGGCCAGACTCTGCTTAACGCCGGAATCCATTACAATGTTGTGTAATATTAAGTAATGTATTCCAGACAAGGTACAGTACAGACGCCATTCTATTGTCTGTGTGGGTTTCCTCCCACAAACCCTCCTGAACAAAGTTTCATTTCATTTATATCTCTTTCATATTTTATATCTCTAGGATGTTTAGTGTCTTTTAAAAAATACAAAAATAGGAGAACATTCTAAAGCGCTGTATCACCTGCAGACTGTGGATCATCTCATCGAACAGTTTCTTTGCTTCTTCGCCTTGAGAATCATCAAAATAATCAGGGAAACTCATCTGCACCACAATCTTCTTTAACTTTACACACACACCTGGGAAAATAGGTATGAATGAATAATCATCAATCCACTCAATCACTGTGTGTGTGTGTGTGTGTGTGTGTGTGTGTGTGTGTGTGTGTGTGTGTGTGTGTGTGTGTGTGGTGTACTACTTACTTTTAAAGTGCAGAATGGCCTTAGCAGTAACAGGTGTGGAGGTAAAGACCAGCGTCTTTACTTCAGTAAGTCCCTCCCTGCAGAGTTCTGCTGCCCCCTCCTGGTTCATCTCACCCATGTGATCCAACTCCAGGACACTCAGACTCGCACAGTTTCTTACTGTTTAAAAGAAAGGTGCCAAAAGAGACGAGTTCATGTCATCACAGAGCAATCAGTATAATATTTTAAAAACTGCAACATAAGCACAAGTTTTATTAATATTATCCTTAAATTCTTTCTTATTATTGTATAAAATATTTCTCTGACTTACCCAAAGAGACCAACCCCTGAAGACCACAGCCGGATCCCCCCAATCCCACCTGACGCAGGTTAGGCCAACATCGCCCAATTGTCTGTAAGCAGCGGTCACTGAAGCGGCTCGGCTGAATGCTGACAATTCCAGATAAACACGAACATATTTAATAATAAGATTTCATTATATAAATGCTCACGCCATATATATTAACATGTCATCACTACAGTGTCAAAAATCATCCATCAGCCACATATAACATGTTCTGACCATGAATAAAATAAAGAGAACTAACAAAGTATGTGTAGAAACTAAGAACCTACAGTCTGAAATTTTTAAACTACAAAGTCCATCAGCATGTTGACTGAAACGATGATGAGATGTGATGTGACAAATAAAATACACATTTACTTCCAAGGTACAGGCAGGTGCTAGTAGTGATATATAAGGGGCAAGTACACAGAGATGACGATGATGATGATGATGATGATGATGATGATGATGATGATGATGGTGGTGGTGGTGGTGCAAACTCACCACGGATGTAGTGGTGCTATATTAAGGCTTGTGATGTCTCTGCATCCGGCACCCAAAGCCCAAATCACCTCCTGACCAACTGGGTCTGATGAGCTACTAAACTCATATTAGCACAGCAAAACGTTCATCAGCTTATTTTCTACTGCATGTTTGTTTGTGTGTGTGTGTGTGTGTGTGTGTGTGTGTGTGTGTGTGTGTGTGTTCAGTGGTTCAGTGTAAGAGTCACCTGTAGGTCAGAGTGGTCAGTGCTCTGCAGTAGCAGCTGACCAGCCACAGTGACCTGTCTGTCAGAATGTTGGCACATCGTGAGATGGTCAGGAGCTTAAGATTTTGCCCTGCAGACTTTAGCATCGCCTCTAGTCCCACCTCCAGACAGCCCCTGGAGAGCCAGCATATACAATAAACACCACTCAGCCCAAAATATCTACAAATTCTTGTCAAAATATATTTATGAATTTGCAGCTATGAGGTTTATCTGTTTTATATCTCGTGAGTGTTCTGTATTTTGTTATTGTGTAAACGTCGATGTTGTGGATGTTTATCACACCTTGTGTTCTTCAGGTACTCCTCTTTACTCTCTTTTTTACTGCGACAGTGAGCTTTCAGGTTGTGCAGGATGAGAGTTTGTGTGTGACTACACCACTGAGACAAAGTCTCCATGAACTACAAACACAGGTTTAACAAAAAACATGACATATATAAGTCTTTATTGTTACTTTAAAATGTACTCGTGTTTAGTGCATCGTTACGTTATGAAGTTAGTGAAAGTCATTTGAACTAAAAATCTAAGATAGAGTGAGTCCTTCTACCTTAGATGAGATGCGGTCATTCTGTAGTGTTACTCGGGTCCATACTGCGGGGTGACGAGCAACACTCCACCAGTCCTTACACACCTTTAACACACACACACGCACACATACACACACACACACACACACACACACACACACACACACACACACACACACATACACACATACACACACACACACACACACACACACACATACACACACACACACACACTCATTGCTTATCCTGTTGAACGAGTCATTTATTTAACACACACCTGAGCTGAGATGAGGAGGGAGTGTGTATCCAGGTAAGTAAAAACACAGAAGAGCCACGCCCTCATCCTTATCCTCCCTGAACACATCGCTGAAGTGTCAGGGATGATGTCATGTCGTCGGGTGTGCCATCTAAGTAAAGAGTAATCTGCACAGATTCAAGAACATAAAGTTGTAACATCACAAAAACAATATACAGCTTTTTGAATTTTTATTGAAACTTAAAAGCGGTATTTTAAACCGTGTTCTCTGTTCTTATAGTGTTTTCCCAGGTTGTCAGACATTTTAATTAAACTATGTTTCTTGTAGAGTCATAAACAAACAGTTTACTTTGAATCAGATAATTGTCCCCATATAATTATATTTGATATCGTGTTGCTGTCTCTGTTTCTCAAACCTGTCCGTTTTTAATTGTTTTTTTTTCCTTGTTAAATGTACAGATATGTTACACACAGAATTAGTTTGATCTTTCTGCCTCTTGTTTCAAACCCAGGACCCATCAGGGCATATCACCCTAAAACTTTATTGCAATTATATGATGCCTTCTAAACTCTTGGATGGTGATGGTAATAGTGTTCCTTTTGTTACCTTTAGTACTGTGAGTTCCGTACAGTTGCAGATTATTCTGGGACTTGGTGCTGTGTACAGAGCAACTGTCTGAATCCATCTCAGTTCCTTGATGTACACAGGGAGTCCAGCACCCAGATAAAGAGCTCAACTGAGGATCCTGATAGTGAGCAATGGGCTTAGCATGTCTGTAACAGCACAAAATTAAATTGATTATAATTCATTCATTCATTATCTTGCACTTAATCCTCTACTAGGGTCGCAGGGGGTTCCCCATGCACATCCATGGGAGAACATTTCGGGCGCTCGGCAGATACACCCAGGACAGGACACCAATTTATCACACATGATCAAAGTAGCAGCAATATTATATCTGTACCTGGTTTCTGGACTTCCACTTGGCTCATATGAAGAATAACAGCTTTTGAATGTTCTAGATACAATGGCAGTTCTCTAGAGGGGGGGGGGGGTGAGGGAGGAATTGAAGACATGTTATTTTGAACTTTTATAAAAGTTAACGCAGTATTCCAGATGCTTCCAGTTCAGTAATAATCTAAGTAAGTATTGTAAGTATTTAAAGCATGAAGCAACATGTAAACCACTTCTGGGATGTTGTACTGCACTTGACCTCATTCCTTTAATCACTACGTTTTAACCTCATTATTCATTAATGTCATTATTGCGATGCGTGATTTCACTACCTTTTTTAGAATAAAATAATATTCACAAATATTGCTAATTAAAAATCGTTATTTATTAATCGGCTCCATGATATTAACATTGTAGCCCATGTTTATTTTATGCAGGACTTAATGAAGTCTGACGTCCATGACGCCCAAACAAATCAGATAATTACACATGTCCTTTGATAGAAGCCTGAACCAGATCGGAACCAGTGTGGACTGCATGCTGAATTAAATCTACCTGATGGGACTCTCCTCTGGCAGGCGTGAACGACCCGTCAGCCTCCATGACTTCAACCTGAGTGTGAGACTGTGAGTGAAATTCTTCCAGCTGTTGTTCTGCTCTTTCTGCTCTCTCTAGAAGTTCCTCAATGAAGCTCTGCAGACGGATCTTGGCACTGGATTCTCTTAATGCAGTGTCTTGGACAAATCTGTCTAACTCACACACTTCTCTAATAGACACATAACAGAGATGGTAAAGCTGGTAAAGATGTACAATGCAGATGGAAATAACATTAACCTAATTCCCTCAGAAAGGCTTTCCGCAAAATTTTCAGGTGTGACTGTGGGAATTGGGCTTCCAAATGGGGCTTACATTGTTCATTCTAGTTTCTCTCAAAGGTGTTTGATAAAGTTAAGATCAGGGCTCTGTATGGACCAGTCAGGTTCTTTCACACCAAAGTCACCAAACCGTTTCACTATGGACATTGATTTGTGCACAAAAACACCAGAAGGCCTTCCCCAAACTGTTGGCAATAATGTTTATGATTATGTGCTGGATTGTATATACCAGCTGCAAATTGGATTAAATATTGAACATGTTCTCTATACAGTCATAGCGTTTCACCTCAGACAAGAAGTTCAACTAGCGGATGTGAAACCAACTTCCAGCAAATCAACATAAGCAGAGGTGTCCAACCTTCCATCCATCTGTAGGAGAGATTTTAAATAGTCCACATATATTTTCCCATAGTGTTTTAAACTAGCTGCATTGCATCACAGGATTAGAGTGCACCCCCCCCCCCCACACACACACCCTGAATTAGAAAATATTAATCCAATCTTCATGTTCATGATGCCCTTGCTGAGTAAATCACATCCTGCTTTTCTAACCAGAACTCAGTAATGTGTACTCACTGACCTCAGACCCAGAGTCTGCGAGTTTGTCAAGTCATGCCATGCTGCCCCAGGGATTTACCCTTCTGCCCTGTCAAACCGCATTTCTTTTCAAGAACCAAGCAAGACAACCACAGGACTGGGTGCTGAGCTACCATGGCAACAGGAGGCTAATTCCAGCACTGTGCTATTGCGCTTTCGACAAAATACAGGTGGCGCATGCGATGTCTGTCTAGTGTTTTTTACAGACAGGCAGAAAATTGTGTTGCACCTGCGACTGATGTAAAAACTTTTCTTGGTTAATAAATATCTGCTCTTATTACAATTGCTTTACTGGCACAAATAATGTTGAAATATTCATCAGTTTCTGTCCAAAAAAAAAAATCAGGATTCTCACTCAAACGAAGACTTGATGGCTAATAACTGACCCTTAAGACTGTAAACTGTAAAGTCAAACATATTGGAGTTTGTTTGGATTCAGTCCCATTACCACAGGATGAAAAAGTACATAGTGAAAAGTCCCCTTCAACATTTGAAATGAACTAGAATGGAGATTGTAAGCCAGACCGTCTCCATCAGTGTCAGACCTCGCAAATATTCCAAACTCACACAATCATACGGCAAAAGTCTGGCAGAAGGTCTTTTAATGAGAGTGGAAGTTGAAATGGTTTTGCTCCCTGGAAACATCTTACTTACTGCTGTTTCCTTCTAAGTTCTTCTTCACGCTGCTCCAGCTCCTGCCTCAGTCTGACTAGCATCTCCCTTGAAACTTTCACCTGCCGAAGCAGCGCAGATGCCTTCTCCTCCACCTCTTCTTTCTCCTTCTTCATTCTTTCACTCTCTCTTCTGGTCGTATGCACCTCATCACTTTTCCTCCTCAGCTCTTCCTGTAGGATCCCCAGCCGCATGGACAACCGATTCTGAAACTCCATAGCAAACTGCTGAAGTTGAGTCTCCATAGCCAACCGGGTGAGCCAGGGTGGTGCACTGAACTGCCCCGAGCCATATGCACAGGCAGAAAGCGAGTGAGGGATGGTGGAGGAAAGATATGAGTGAGGGTGGCTGTGCACAAGAACCTGAGAAAGAGGAATGGTAGGTAAAGGGACCAGTCTCAGGCTGTCACAGAGATCCAGATGTAGGTGGTGACTGCTTTCACTGAAAGACAGAGAGGAGCTACAATTTTGTGCAGGAAGTGCCATGAGTGCACCTTCTGACTTCCTTCGAGGAATCACGCGTATTTTCTTGCAGGTATGCTTAGTTGAGTTGTCCTCGGGATCACAGTCCTCCCCACAGTCAGGACAACACTCCGACAGGCCGGTCACTGTTGACATGTTGTACTGCAAACAAACATAAAGAGCTCATTGGACATCCAAATCCATCAGGCTTTAAAAGTATTAATAGCCTATCCAATCATATATTATTTACAAGCAAAATCAATATGATTTTCTCACTTCATTTCACTGTGAGTGTTTTGTTAGGACTGGATCACCACCACCCAATTAAAATCTGCGTCGACTGTCCTACAGCCGAGCGCACACTGTCAGACCAATGGCTTATTGTCACTTCTGTCAGATATAACGATACAAAAGGATTCCACGTCGGTCCCCCGAGGTACAATTTATACCCATGTACCCTATTGGGCTACTTATTGGATCTTAAAGCATAAAGGAGTTTTTAGGAGCCAAAAGGTTTCCAAGTGGAATATGTAAGTAATTCACAATGTACTGCCATATTGACAGGACTTTATTCCCCTAGAGGTACAATTTACCTTGTTTTAGTCTTGCTTAAATGTAGGACTAGTGAATTTGACAGCATTAATAAAACTCACCTTTATAATGAGTTATCACTTTGTCCACACATTCTGTAATATTTTTTTAATCCACTAGTTTTGTCCCCCTCCCTGTTTATCGTATCCTCTTTTTTCCTCCGGAGAACTTGAGGCTATGGGTAATAAAATGCACACCGAACTGTAAATAGGTCAAACCCTGTATTCGTTTGTCTGATTCTTCTGAGAGTAGATCTGAAGGGGTGCATCTATTATATATGAACTACAGGGGGGGGGGGGGGGGGGGGGGGGGGGGGGGGGGGGGGGGGGGGGGGGGGGGGGGGGGGGGGGGGGGGGGGGGGGGGGGGGGGGGGGGGGGGGGGGGGGGGCTCTCTTTCTCCCTCTCTTTCTCCCTCTCTATCTATCTATCTATCTATCTATCTATCTATCTATCTATCTATCTATCTATCTATCTATCTATCTGTGTGTGTGTGTGTGTGTGTGTGTGTGTGTGTGTGTGTGTGTGTGTGTGTGTGTGTGTGTGTGTGCACATGTGTGGGGGCTTTTGGAAGGCAGAACCATGCCTGCATACGCTTCCCGCATTTTTCACGCTTCACTGTCACACAGACAAAGCAGCTGTGCTCTAAAGGCATCACATTTAATATATATATATATATATATATATATATATATATATATATATATATATATATATATATATATATATATATTTATTTCTGTTGCCAAAACTCCAGATTGATCACAGAAATGCATGGTCATGTCAGGAATACATAATAAGTAATAATAGTGTCAAAGAATTTTTCTTTGTTGCCTTTCTGGTTATTTAAAAACAAACTATTAAGAACGTTTTTTTAATCAAAATCTACAAGTATCCCTCACTGATGATTGTTTTCACATCATAGATTTAGATCTGATACTACACCTCTGCAACAATTAGGGTTAAAGGGTTTTGCACAAAGGGTCATATTAGCAACTATGATGGATTTGTAATTTGTAATCTTTGGATTAATCCACGCCCTCAGAATGCCATGATGCAACTGTGATTTAATTAACAGGTCGTTACTCTATGTTAATACATCGGAGAAAAACTTTTATAAGCAAAAGACTTTCTTTCTTAAAATTCTCTAAATTCAAAGCAATTTATACGAGTTATTACGAGTGCAGCTTCCGAACTGCAGTGAACAGTTTGACTCTGTAGTAAATCTGTTCAAATGAACTAAACGATTGTAAATCATCAGATTTGTCAGAATGGTGAAGTGTACTCACTCCCCGCGTCTCTGCAGCGTGCACACACTCCGGGTTCAGCAGATCCAGGTCCTGCACGCGGTCAGAGCTCCATCCACAAGCTCTGATTCCTCATCCTTACAACGAATCTGCTCTTCAGTGCGCGAGGACTCAAAGTGACCAGCACGGTGCCCACTGAGAGCGCGCGAGCAGCTCGCGGACTTGTTCCTGACGTCACTCGGTGCGCCACGTCAATCATGAGGGCGAGGGTGGGTCGGGAGCGCGCGACCAAAAAAGGCTTAAAGGAGAAGTTGTGTAAAACATGTTCAGTTTTCTCTTCTTTTCAACACAAAACGTGCACAACGTGGATTTTTTTTATTTAATATTTTAAATTTATTGTGTGAGAAAGCGACGTGGTCCAGGGCGCCGTTCCAAAAAAAAATAAGTATTCATTTATAAGTATTTTATATAAATTTATAATGGGGCTTAATTAAAGACCTCATTGTAATTATTAACAGGTAAAACCTGTTGAAATTTTAAATTAATTAATTAAGTTAATTGCTGTAAAACTAACTGAGCAAATTAGGAAATTAATTTCAGAAGGCTGTAGGTTGTTTTTTTTAGGCTGGAGTATGTGTTTAGAGAAGCGTTGTATGTGTGATTTAATAAAATGTGTAATAGATACGTACTCAATAAATAGTTTATTTTCATTTCATACATTCTTTAAACGTCATAGGCTTTAAACAATGTAGAATTGCACATGAAATAAGACAGTAATATTTAGACAAAGCTGGCTATTTTCCAACGAATAGCCGAAAATATCTGCACAATTTAAGTGTGCTACTGCAACTCAACAACTAGGTTGATGTTTGTTTTTTTTTCTTTCCTCCTGCATTCAGTTCGCACGAACCGACAGCACGCTTCCATTCTCAAGTTAGATGTACACATGAACTCTGTAAAATCTATAAGATACACTTTTGTGCTCGGAAACGTACGGTAGAAAAATACATTCGATAATATGAAATATACAAATATAGGATTTCTTCTTCATTTGAATACACAAACGAGTATCAAAATACAACACCGAGCCCAGAGAAAGATTCATCGACGGATAGAAACCACGTGTGCATGCCAACAGACTCGAGCAGCGTCGGATCGGACGTCTCCATAGAAGAAGAAAACATGCAGCAGGTCATTTTCACTGACAGCAAACTCGCAGGAAGAGCCCGTCTATGTTTTGAAAGAAGCCTCTGTGTTTTTGTCCGGCGCTCTCCTTCATCTTCATCACCTCATCTCTCGCCGCCGCCCTCACACTCCTCACCCCCCCCCCCTTTAGTCTCCAGAGCTCCACGGACCCTCGCGACCAAAAAATTTTTTTTGGAGGTGACCGACGCGCAGAGCCGCGGGTCCGAACAGAAGCGCTTCGCCCGGCGCGTGCACGCCAACGGTGCCTCTCGGGCGTAAAAAAAGGAGAAGCCACGGACGATCGAACGTCACGGCGGCGACGCGCGCTCACACGAGGCCTGGCAGCGCAAAGGCGCGCGCGCTCAGCATCTCCGCCTTCTGCTGCATGCGCTCGCGCTGCTTCAGGTGCACGCGCCAGTGCCGCTTCCTCTCGTCGCTGCGCGCGAAGCGGCGGCCGCACACCTCGCACGAGAAGGGCTTCTCGCCGGTGTGCGTGCGCATGTGGGTGGTCAGGTGGTCGCTGCGGCTGAAGCAGCGCAGGCACACGCGGCACTGGAACGGCTTGTGGCCCGTGTGGATGCGCACGTGGCGGTTCAGCTCGTCGGAGCGCGAGAAGCGGCGCTCGCAGTTCTCCACCGGGCACGAGAAGGGCTTTTCGCGCGGGCCGCCCTTGCTCTTCTTCGGGCCGCCCGATTTGACGGGTTTCTGGTTGAGGGGGGCGCCAGAGAGGAGCAGGGAGTCCAGAATGGAGGAACAGTCCAGGTCAAAGAGGGGGGCGTGCTGGAGCGCCGACAGAAAGAGCGCGTTCCCGGCGTCGGGGATCGGGTTCAGAAAGTTGGCGCTGAAGGCGCACTGATCCGCGCTCGCGGCTTCCTGCTTTATCCACGTGGAGTCGGTTTCGGGACACAGCGGAGACAGCAGGTCGATGATGTCGTCGAGATCCGCGTCGTGTTCCGTCTTTAAGTTCTCCGCCATTCCGAACTCTTCGAACAGGTCGCAGCCTGCGCAGTCGTCGTCGCTGCGCTCCTTCTTGACGCTCACAAGCCAGTCCTGCTGCAGACTCCCGACGTCCATGAACTCATCCGAGGACTCGTTGTAAAACGACTCCGGGGAGCCCAACGAGGGCGTGGAGCTGGCCGTGGAACCCACCGAGCCCTGCCGGGAAAGCGCGCCGGCGCGGGAGCTCGCACCGGCGCTGGAATCAGAGAACTCGTCGCGCCGACTCTCGAAGATCGGCGTCGTGCAAATCCCCACGATCTCCGTGATCATGTTGAGAAGCGCGTCGGCGCTGCACGGAGCCGGATCGGTGAGGAATGCCCCGGTGTATACCAGCGGGGAGGGGGGAAGCCCGTCGCAGGAGCTCTCACTCAGGTCGGGGAGGAAGGCGGGATCCGGGAGCTCAACTTTAGGCTTGAGAAGCCCCTCCAAGTCTGTCAGAGTGGGCGGGAGGGAGAGAGAGAGGGAGAGAGAGAGAGAGAGAGAGAGAGAGAGAGAGAGAGAGAGAGAGAGATATGTCATTACATAAGCTTGCACCTACTGATGCATATATGACTCACAGTTTTGGGTTTGATAAGATCATTAAATTAGATTAAGCTGCAGATGAGCCTCTGAGCTTTGCAGCATCTCAGATACTGCTCTTGTTTACATGCCGAAGCCAACATGACCATGCAAATCCACCACCAGACGCAAAGCTGTCCGATGCATCATCCAATAAGAACTAAACATCAGTATCTATATATTAAACCGGTGCAGATCTGAATAATAAAAGCTGATCTTGTCAACGGGATGCTGATGCAAAGTGGCTGAACAGTAAAACACTTACCGGCATCCCTTTCCATTTTAGCCCCGTTTTCCGTCGCCATGCACAGAAGATCCAGTGCACCGAAGTCCACCGTGCTGATCATAATGTTTTCTTGGCTGCAAAACTGATGTTACAAAAAACAGCTGCAAATCCACAAGTTCTGGATCAATCGAATTCCAGAAACGCGTGCAGTGATCAATTTCCAGCTAATGAGGCGGGATTCCCTGTCCGATTCTGTTAGCTGCAGATCGTCCGGTGTTTGTTCGTTGCTCGTCGTCGCTACGTTTACCGGAATCCCTCATCCCGCTTTTATACTGCGCGGATGGTCCGGCGCTCCGCCTCTCCGCTCATCTACGTCGGCGAGAGGATTCCCCGCCGTGTACCGACTTCGGTCTGCTGCTGCCCATAAATGGGCAGAGGATGTGACGGGGTTCCCCCTCCGAAAATGGGCACGGGGGAATGTGACGCAGAGGCGATTGTCCTGAAGACCGATGCGGTAAAACAATGGATGATAACGTTCCCTAACAGCGACTGATTTTTTTTTTTTTTTTTTTTTTTTTTTTGACATTTCATGGTAAAGAAGAATAATTGTGCACTCATCTATAGATGCCTTAACATGAAAAATAAGCAGACATGTTTGTCTTTACATCATCCCGCCATCAAACGCTGGAGGCACATCAGTGTTTGCGAGATAAACATTTCTCGAAGAGCATCGGTTATAGGGATTGACATTAAGCGTGCTTTCGACTTCATTTTTGCTGCGCATATATTACATAATGAGCCACTAGCAGACCTACGGCTCATGTGTGAGCAGTGTTTGGTTGGACATGTCTCACAGATGAGTGTCTGATGCTGTCGGATCTAAAGCATCGAGAGCCACAGGTTTCGAAACCGCTGCAGCTTCAGCACCACGGACAGCGTCCTTCGCCCCGCCGCTGCAGCATCACTCGGGACTCGGGATTTTTCGCAGAGGTTCGATCCTGCAGTAAATCGTCCGAGTTCAACAAACATCAGACTTTATGCCGCTAAATGTGTTAGAGAGGGTGTGAAAATGTAGGCTGCTGCAGTCCTACATGTGCATGGCAGCACATTATTAGAGCATGGCGCCAGTGCGCGTTATGTAACACCTGATTTGGCACCGAGCTTAACACACAGCAGCACGCCATCTGTAACATAAACAGTCTGCGAACAATCATTATATTATTATTGCTCGTGGGCATCAAGCTCAATGATGTTTCTCCCGTTTATATAAGATCAGAACTGATGTTATACATTCAGTGAAAAGACATCAGTTTCTATCAAAATAACTGCCTCAATCAGCCCTCTTATCTAAACCACCTTCTCCTCTGAGGGTCCTGGAATGAAAACACTTGGTGAAATGTATGGAAGGCTCGGTTCTCGCAGATGATTACACATTTTGTGGAAGGACTAAATATGCCTGTGGTGTCCGTTTGGAGGGAGAAGCTAGATAATCCCCCTTGAATAAGTAGTGAGCATGAAAAACACCCAGCCAGGAAGGAGAGGTGCATTTGCAGTCTAAAAATGTTTTTTAATTTTTTTATTTTTTTTTATTTTGTCATGTAGCCAGCTGCAAATGCTATTTATTTCTTTGACTATTAACCCTTAATCATGATGTAACCATATTTGGCTTAACAATAGCACCAATAGTTTGTTCGACTAATTCAAACAATTACCAAACTTTTAATGATGACGTAACCTTATTAACAACTCCACCTACAATTAAGGCCAGATTCAACCATCATTCTTCACTGGGTGGAGTTTCCATGTTCTCCCTGCGTCGGTGGGATTGCTCCGGGTTCTCCGGTTTCCTCCACAATGTTTTTTGGTAAATTGGCTGCTCTAAATTTCCCCTATATACTGTGTGTGTGTGTGTGTGTGTGTGTGTGTGTGTGTGTGTGTGTGTGTGTGTGTATGTGCCTAGTGATAGATTGTCCTGATTATATTTGCCCTGTCCAGATGCTTGTATTCTACCCCAGATGTGGTTCACACTGTAAACCCTGTCTCTCTGCTCTTGGCAGCAGCCTATGGATCCTCCATGTGTATAATTATAGCTCTGGTTCCGGATATGCAGACCAAAAATGGGAGCGTGCCTGCATAAGTCATGTGACTCGGCGTGTTTCAAATGGTTTTGCTCGGCCTGCAGCAGTGCTGCTGTGGGAGGACACCGGGGAGGCCCGTGTGCCCGCGACCCAGCACGAGCTGTCTGAGACAGGCATTTTCCCGCGCTTCTCGAAATAATCCCGCCCACAGCGCGCGCTATTAAATGTCAACTCTCCCTGCCGTTAACAACAACAAATCCTGCAGCAATCGACTTTCCTTTCTCCAACAAATACAGACATGTTGTGGGTTTTAGTCACTGGAACATGACGAAGACCCAGAAATAAACAGCC
>JAFMOD010001811.1:180233-221419 GCA_019802435.1 Corydoras maculifer
ATTTTCATAGTTTAAATCAGAAGATTTATCATCATGCTTTTACAACCCTCAACCCTTCAGTGCTTCATTACTCCTCCGCAGAGCCCATGACCATTAACCTCTAATGAAGGTTCTGTTAATGCCCTGCCTCCCGCTTATAAATGCTTTAAGTGTGTGCATGCTGCTACTAAACTTACACTCCAGCACACTTTAGCATTAAATACAGACACACTTAACATGGATAATACACTTACAATTTCCTCAGTGACTCTGATACTCACCATTTTTGCTTCTGTGATTCTTTGGCTTATGATTAAATACATGCTGGTTCGGTGCTGGTCTTCCAGAGGTGCCAGAACATTGCCCTGTTTGCCCAGAATACCCATCCTGGGTAGCTTACTGCATCTGAGATCCCCTCTTCCTCCACACCTGCTGTTCACACAGCTGGCAGCAAGCTACGGGCCACTGTTCAGCATGTACCTGGGACCACACTACACATTGGTGGTGAGCGAGGTGACAATAGCCAGAGAGGTGCTGCTGCACAAAGGTAGGGACTTTGCTGGAAGACCCAAAATGGTGAGTGCAAATGATTTCTTTCATTATTACTTCCACAGTTGTTTTATTTTAATTCCATTAACCATATGAAGTTCATATCCTTCTTTGTAACTTTCATTCCTCCAAACAAATGGTTTTTTTTGTGTGTGCAAATTTATCCAGATGAGCTTTTTTGACACTGATGGTGGGTGGGCAGGAGGGTCTGACAATCTGTATTCTAATACATTTTTTTTTTTTTTTTTAAATTATAATATATGGTGGCACGGTGGCTTAGTGGTTAGCACGTTCGCCTCTCAGCTCTAGGGATTCCCGGTTTGAATCCCCATCTGGGTGGAGTTTCCATGTTCTCCCCGTGTCCGCGTGGGTTTCCTCCGGGTTCTCCGGTTTCCTCCCACAGTCCAAAAACATGGATCAAGTCAATTGAATTCTTAAAATTGCCCCATATAGAGTGTGTATGTGTGAGTGAGTGTGTGCCCAGCGATGGATTGGCTCCCTGTCCTGGGTGTATCTGCCCAGCGCCCGAAGCGTTCTCCCCTGGATGGGCATGGGGAACCCCACTGCGACCCTAATAGAGGATAAAGCGGGAGAAAATGAATGAATGAATTATAATATATAATAATAATAATAATAATAATAATAATAATAATAATAATAATAATAATAATAATAATAAGTATGTATGTATGTATGTATGTTGGGGCTATTATCAGGGTTTTGCCCAACGATGGATATTCCTGGGTGTATCTGTCCAGCGCCCAAAATGTTTTCCCCTGAAAGGGTATAGGGAACCTCCTTGCACAACAATAGAAGAGAATTAAGTAGAAGATAATGAGATAAGATGAGATTTCAATTAGTTAAAAAAAATTCTTCTTACATTGATGGTATACAGATCCATCAAAAAGAACCCTAAACATTTTAGTTGAAGGAATCATATCCCCTCATGAATTTAAATCTCTTTTTGATGCTGCTATTGCTTCTTTCTCTAAATAAATAAACCCAATGTAACTTTGTCATACTTCAAACCTTGTCCTTGTTTTACAAGGTTACCACCGATTTGTTGACACGTGGAGGAAAAGACATTGCTTTTGCTGACTACAGCACTTTGTGGAAGAGTCATCGCAGACTTGTGCACTCTTCATTTGCCCTGTTCGGGGAGGGATCCAACAAACTGCAGACTATTGGTACCTCACCACTCCGTCTTGGTTACCTATACTAACACACGTCATGCATTAAAGCCTTGAGTGTTAACCGTGTCATTAGCAGATGATTTGACTTCTTTAAATCAAATTCCATAATGTTTGCCTTCATCTGTGGAGTGTTGAAACGGCACAATGGTTCAGGCAACTGCCTAACAGCAAAAAGATCTCAGGTTCAGTTTCTGATTATGATGAGCAGACATGCAGATTTCTTACTGTCTGGAGTCTGTATGTCCTTTCTCTGGGTTTGGGGGACTTTGACATCCTATCCAATAACCTGCAGATAGCTATTAGATATTAGATAATAGATAGATATTAGAGATGTGGGACTGTACTGTTTGTAATTGCTTGTGCAAGAAAATAGAACACAGTCTTCTGATCCTAAAAGCATAGTTTCTGCAATGGAAGATAGTTTAGCACCTTATAATAAGCTCAAAAACCTAAAAATGCCTAAAAATACAATTTCCAAGATGCTTATATTAAAAAAAAAAACAAAAAAAAAACATAAAAATATTCTTACCTGATGTTTGGAGTCAGAGCACATCCCTGATGCAATCAGATTTTAAGAAGCTTTTTTAGGAGCCCACTTTGGTTTAAACTGCCAACCTGCAGACAGATAGTTCAACACTGTCACCTCATCAGAAACAAACAAAAAAAAAACCATGATAATATACAACTAACACATTAAGATTTATTTAACAACCTCACTAAACAAACAGTATAAATCCTAAGAATGAACATAGTTAACTTTAAATGAATTTATTACACTGATTTCTCTGTGTCTGCAGTATTAGAAGCTGCTGAAAGCCTGTGTTCAGACCTCCAAGGCCACATAGGACGACCCGTGGACCTGGGTCCGATTCTGATGCGAGCGGTCACCAATGTGGTGTGCAGACTGATCTTCAGTTCGACCTACAGCCCAAATGACCCTGAGCTACAGCAGGTGATGGACTATAACGATGGTATTGTTCAGACTATTGCACGCGGGAGCCTGGTGGACATTTTTCCATGGTTACAGGTAACTAATGCAGTTCACTCCCATAGCTCCTAAATACACAGGATGCTTGCTGTTGGGTTTGGTGGTTTGGAAAGTGTTGTGTTGCTGACGGATAGGTGCAGAGAACTGGGTTAAAAATTGGGAATTTGACTATTTTTGCAGATATTCCCACACAAGGAGTTGTCCATGCTTAAAAAATGTGTTGACATCAGAGACAAGCTACTGACCAAGAAACTGGAGGAGCACAAGGTAAAGAATACATTCATAGCCACACACACCTCTTAAACGTGTCTGCATGGGTTCTTTCCAGGTTCTCTGGTTTTCATCCATAGTCCAAAAACATAGATTTAAGGTAAATTGGCTCATCTCAGTACCAACTATAGATTGCAGTTTCTTTATGTCCATCCTGGCAGCTGACAGTCACAACCGGCGAACCCCGTGACCTCCTGGATGCTCTCCTGATTGGCCAAAGCATGTCGGAAGGAGACACTGAAATAACAGACAACCACATTCTGATGACAGCAGCTGAAGCTTTTGGAGCTGGAGTGGAAACTACATCCTCTACCTTACTCTGGACTATAGCCTTTTTACTGCATCATCCAGACGTACGTGTGCACACACAGCTACACACTGACCAAATAGATCCTTTAATGATGCCTGCATGTGTGTTTACAATACTGTGGGTGTTTATGTGAACACTAAAGGTGCAGGAGCGTCTTCACACCGAATTGGACGAGTGTGTCGGACAGGACAGGCGTCCTTCTTTGAGTGACCGCTTGAGTCTGCCAGTCCTAGACAGTGTACTGTGTGAAGTCTTAAGGATTCGCCCTGCCAGTCCTGTCCTCATCCCCCATGTTGCTATGCAGGACACCAGGTAACCATGGTAATGCCGCAGGAAGCACCACTGCCAACAAGAGACAAACTTTCAGTCACCATGGAGATGCAGACTCAGATAGAGACATGACTTAGATCTAAGAAGGAACCAACTTTATACTGCTCCAGGAATCAAATGGAATTAAGCACAATAAATAAAACCTGTTGACATCACTGCTGACCGGTACGCTTATGTTTTGGACAGGTTGGGAGAACATGATGTTCCGAAGGGAGCAAGAGTTTTGGTGAATATCTGGGCAATCCACCACGACCCCAAACACTGGGACAAACCCGACCAATTCAGACCAGGTGCCAAAAATAACATACATTTAAACCACAGCAGCTGTTCTAAACATTTAAAATTATTTATATTGACTTTTTAAAAACATGAAGTTTATTAGAACATTAAACTGCTGTTTGTGTAATTCTTGATTCACTTAATTATAAAATTCATTAGTTCTGCACTTATGGTCCACTGCATCAGATAACCACTAGCAAACACACTCAGTCACTCACACAATAAAATACAGGCAAGTTCAAGCAACAGTTTACCTTGAATTTGCCTTTTGGACTGTGGGAGGAAACTGAAGAACCCGGAGAAAACCCACATTTAAAAAACGTTTACCTGACCCACCAGGTCAACACACAACACATCACCACCAGATCAGTGTCATTGCAGTGAGAATAACCCATCACCAAACTCTACACTGTGAGGATCATAATTACAGAACAGATTATGTAGAAACACAGATGGATCAGTTTAGAACTGTAGAATCACAAAGTGTATATTTATGGTAAGTGGAGCTGGAAATCATTTTTTATCTAAGGTGCTTGTATTGTATTAAAATATTGGAACACGCCTTGTTGTAGTCCATTATTAATAAAGCATCCTTTTTAGACAGGTTTCTGGACAGTACAGGGAGGAGGACGAACCCACCCAGTTACCTTCCATTCGGTGCAGGTCCCAGGGTGTGTGTGGGGGAATCTCTGGCCAGAAAAGAGCTTTTCTTGTTCCTCAGCTCGCTTCTGCAGCGCTTTCATTTCTCTGCTCCCTGTGCAGCTTCGCTTCCCAACCTGCAGGGGCGCGCTGGAGTCGTTTTACAGCCACAACGCTACACAGTCACTGTAACTGCTCGAAAATAACTGTTCAACATTAGTTTATTTCAACATTAAAACCACGTGGCTATGAGAGCGCCTGTTTACTTTATAAGGCTTTTAAGAGAGATTTACGTGGGAGATGAAATAAACAGTAAAATTATTCATTCATTTATTATCTCCCGCTTATCCTCTTTTAGGGTTGCGGTGGGGTTCCCCATGCCCATCCAGGGGAGAACGTTTCGGGCGCTGGGCAGATACACCGAGGACAGGGCGCCAATCTATCACTGGGCACACACTCACTCACACAGACACGCACACAAACACACTCTACATGGGGCAATTTGGAGAACTCATTTGACTTGATCCATGTTTTTGGACTGTGGGAGAAAACAAGAAAACCCGGAGGAAACCCACACGGACACGAGGAGAACATGGAAACTCCACCCAGATGGGGATTCGTACCGGGAATCCCTAGCGCTGAGAGGAGAACATGCTAACCACTAAGCAACCGTGCCGCCAGTAAAATTATAATTTACTAAAATATTAATTACGTACAGGTCAGTGCCACTAATGAAGAACCAAATATTATATAGTTCATAAATCTGGTTCCTTTAGTTTTTTAAGTTCAGGCATACACAACTTTTAGTCCGGAATTCCTGGCTTTACTCACTCAGTAACTCACACACTCATTCATACACTACATCGCGCTCTCTCTCTCTCTCTCTCTTTTTCACACACACACACACACACACACACACAAACAGAAATGATTAAACATTTCATTAAAATCACCCTCAAACAGTTTAATCTGAAGCAGATAATCCCTTTGACTGCTGGTTGCTTAGTTACCGAAAACACCTCGAAACAGGAAAGTGGACGTCGATGTCATCGTTCTTAACATGGTCGTCTAAACTAAAACAGAAACGCTGCGTTTCCAGCATCAGTGACATTTTCATAGTTCCACAGCTGCAGTATTAGGCGGCTGCTGTGTGTTAACGTAGCAACAGGCACAAATCTGCCATAAAGAAAGATTTAACTCCTCAACGCTGATTCAGTCGTAAAAAGAAGGAGACACACGTTTTCGGTTGATTTGTTTCATGTTAAAGTCGTTTAGAATAACAGCTTCACACCTTTCACAGTCTCACATGGACATCAAACATACTCTATTGCTCCGACTAAAGAAGGTTGTCATGGTAACACCACAGCAGCACCATGGTAACACCAAAGTAACATGGATGTAACTTGGTACTGATGCCACAGTAACACTAGGTTTAACACGCACGCACACACACTATCTCTCAGGCTCGGGTTACATTTTACACCGACTTCTAGCACTGCGATGCACTTCAGATGAAATGGCATGCTTAGAATATATATTTATACACACACTTAATGGCCACTTTATTAGCTACACTTCCTTGTTCATATATATTTATACTCATATATATTAGATCAGCTCAACTTACTATATGCGTGCACTTTGCAGTTTTAGTTACAGACTGCAGTTCCGTTTATTTACACATGTACTTATTCTCCTTCCCGCTGTTCTATAAGGATTAAAACCCCGGTGGTTGGTGGTGATGGTTTGTTAGTGTATGTAGCTGATATAATTAAAATACTACATGCGTGCGTTATGATGTTGCCATGACAGCAGTGATGTCCACAAAGTAGCAGAGAAACAAAACTAGTTTGTAGTTGTAGAACTACAAAGTACACTTATAATGGTAAATGGAACTGATAGCTAATATTATTCATAATAATCATACTCATAATAATCACAATGGCCAGTGTGTGTGTGTGTGTGTGTGTGTATATATATATATATTCATTCACAGAGAGCAAATGTATAGATATATAATCTGCACCGTATGGACGTGTGTTACCTTATTTATAGTTATCTAAGTAAAAAGCAGTTCTAAAGAGTTAAAGAGTCTTTCAATCGCTTAGGTGTAGCCAATGAGCAATGCCGATTCCACAATGAGCCATAAGAAAAATGTTAGTAAAAATCCGTAACGAAACGAAAACAATGTCCTGAGGTTTTCTCTTCATCGTCTGTGGTTGAGGTGCAGCATCTGTTCGGCCAAGCTGGTGTTCTGGGACAAAAATCAAGAGAATGCAGTCCACCTGTTCAGAGTGACTATAGAATGGCTTTGGAAGTGCGGGAGAGCGAGAGAGGTGAGGACCCCCCGTGTTTAGCATTGAAGCACAAAATGGCTTGCCTGGTGTGAACTACATTACCCAGAGGCACATGGGACATACTTGTGTATGCATGTGTTATTGCATCTCTACACATTGTTTAAACCATGAAAGCAGCTTCGTGGGCTTATCAATGAGTACTACACTGTAATCGACTACATCCTGCGTCAGGGGCTACAAGGCAAGCAGAAAAAAAAACAAAAAGACCGACAGGATGGAGACGAAGGGCCCGTTGAATGTGCTACAGAGTACAGAAGTGCTCACAGCAGGTCTCCGTGAACCGACACGAGCGTCCCGCCGCGCCAGCCTCTCAGATCGAGGTCCTGATTAGGAGCCCAATACCCTCAAGTTAGTCTCTCTGGAGAATACAGGGCAGCGTGAATCTCCTATAAAGACAAGACAGAGACAGACAAACCCTCCTATGCTATGTTCTCGAATAGCAGGTTTCTCGCTAACAGTCCTACTTCAACAGCACGGTACATCTGGACGCCGTCCGGTCTAAACTAAATCTGCAACCTGAAATCAGGTCTCACTGCTCGACTGAACCGGTGCTTCAATCCAGAGCCCCTCGAGTGTTGGGGTTCGACAGCTCATCTGCCAATCAAACGCTTTCCATGGCGACAATAACCGAGTCGGACAGTGGCGTCACGGGCTGGGAGGAGCCGCACATGTCTGGCCACGCCTCCCCGGCAGGAGGAGACTTCTGTGCTCGGGCGGAGCAGTCTGCGCTGTCGTGTAATTCGCTACTTGAAGTGGTGCCGGCTTCTGCTTCCAAATGATCTTCCTCTTCATCCTCCTCATCCTCTTCATCCTCACGGCTGATTCGGCACCTGCAGACCTCGATGCCGGAGTCTCCGGTCAGGCGGCGCTGCTGGAAGTGCGTCTGATCCACGTCCAGGTCGCAGACGGCCGAATCACGGCGTTCTGGCTCCAGGAAGTCCACACTGGGGGAAAACGGGGCAGATTTCGGAGGAGACTGTGGAGGAGGGGGTGTATGGTGGGCCTCTGCTTGCCCTGAGAGGGCACCTAGAGGATCTGTAAGAGGGGTCAGAGGATAAGGGAGCGATGGAGACAGGGGAGGGCAGGGTGGGGGAGCAGAAGACGGAATGGTGACAGGAGAACAAGCAGTGGTTTTCGTTTGTGTGATATTGCTGGGCATCTGAAAAACCCCAAAATCAGTCACAGTACCATTTGCAGGGTCTCTGGTAGGACTGGCTTTGGGTGACGGACTCGCGGTGATGTTGTTGGCATTGTTGGCGTGAGTTACGCCACTTTCGGAGGTGGTGCAGTTATGCCTGCCGTTATCAACGTCGTTGGTGCAGCTTGTCTGCGTGGCGTTAGCCGTCTCGTTAGTTTCATTGTTAATGATCAGATTGTTGTTAAGAGGCTGACCAGCGAAAGGTCTAACAGTCCTGTTGCCATTACAGTCGAGGGAGGCGGAGTCTGGCAGGTCCACCTCCATCGCTTCGGCTGAAGATGTGGCTACGGGTTCGTTCTGAGGTGGGGTTGAGACCGTCTCCCTGTGTCCCTCCGAGGTCTGAGCCGCAAGGCAATTAATGGCCACTGCTTCACTGTGCGACGGCGTGGAGGTGTGGCTAGTGTCGGTCTCGTCCGTAAGCTGGGCAGAGGAGGGGGAGGAGCTACAGGGAGAAGACGGGCAGCAGGAATCACAGGAACAGCTGGTGTAGTTGTCGGAGCTCTGTGAGGACAGCATGTGACTTGGACCAGGATGGGCGGAGCCTCGAGGATAAGCCACAGAGCTGTAGGGTGGGGGTGGGGTGCTGGGCTGCGCTGCTACTTCTTCGTAGGATGGCAGTTTGAGTGACGCCAGGAAACCTGTTGAGAAGCATCGATCAGCGAAGTTCAACAGTGACGAGCTGATCTCACGTTTAAAACCAGAAACGACTCGATTCAGTTCAATCCTTCATCTTTTGATCCATCAGGAAAATTCATTCATTCATTATCTCCCGCTTTATCCTCCAGTAGGGTCGCAGTGGGGTTCCCCATGCCCATCCAGGGGAGAACGCCTTGGGCGCTGGGCAGATACACCCAAAACAATGCGCAAATCCATCGCTGGGCACACACTCACTCACTCACACACACACTCTATATGGGGCAATTTTTAGAATTCAATTGACTTGTTCCATGTTTTTGGACTGTGGGAGGAAACCGGAGAACCCGGAGGAAACCCACGCGGACACGGAGAGAACATGGAAACTCAGATGGGGATTCAAACCGGGAATCCCTAGTGCTGAGAGGCGAACGTGCCAACTACTAAGCCACCGTGCCGCCCTATAAATAAACCAATCACTCGATTTTATTCCAAACTCATTCAACAGAAGAACCACAAAGGAGGCTTACTGAGGTCCAGCATGGATGATGGGTAGCTGCAGGCTCCATGGTAGGCCATCAGGTTGATCTCTCTCTGTCTTTGCTGCTGCTGGACTCTCTGTTTAGCCTGCCGGTGTCGATACGCACAGCAGCAGCTGAACAGGATCAATACACTCCATAAAAGCCAAAACCCTACAACATAAAAACAAAACGGAAATATAATCCATGGAGTTAATGTTCAGTGACTGCGTCCTACAGAACATCCTCAAATCTGCTCGGCTCTATACTGTAAACTAAGCTTATTATTTAATGCTCAGGTTTTTAACTGCATGGTGTCTGGTCCACTCTAAAGTCAGTGTCCGTGTAAACTCTGGTTGATCAGGTGATCTAATCCCATGGTGCAGATGGTAAGCATCCAATGTGGCGTCTTTGAGAGTGACTCATTTCAACAAATGTCTCGGTTATGACGAATCTGCATGGACTTTGGGGGACAGTTCTCTCCTTTCGATTACAAAGAAACATGCAATAAAGACTAACAGAATTTGAGTGGGCTAAACATTATTTAACAAATCGCAAACGTATATTCAACTGAATTGACGCATTCATCCAGACAGTGTTGCGTATCATGTGATTACGTATCAAGTAATGGTAAAAAAAAAGTATGTATGCATGTAGATATAGGTAGAGACTGTTGAGTAAAGGGTACATGGTAAGCCACAGCTTGCCCCACTAAGATGGCACTTAGAGGGTATCTGAATCATATGAATGCTGTTTATTCCATGTGTGATTTGGGGAATTAATGGCACCCTGTATTTACTGTTGGAATATAACACTCACACCACAGCTCGTAGTAATATGTGCAGCATCCGGTCTCGCCGCAGCAGTGCCCTGTCTGGCAGAGGTAGCCGCTGGCACTGTTGGCACCGGGGCAATAACGCGGGCTGCCGAGGAGCGGCAGGGTGCCCGTGCTGTGGTACTCCATCCCCTCCAGCAAAGCGTGGCGCCAGCGAATCAGCCGCTCCTCCTCCTCCTCTGCTCCCACCGCTGCCGTGGCAACGCAGGTCAACAAGTCTACTCACAATCAAGGCAACTGAGGGAATTGAGAGTGAATTAAAACTGGAATCTGAAGATTTATTTGAAAAATAATTATTTCACTAATCTTAATTTTAAGAGTTCAGTGGGAGATGCTTTAATTACATTTTAGATGTATCTCAATAGTGCTGCCAGTATTTATTTATTTTTATTTATAAGGAGACATGAGTAGTTTGAGAGTGTTGAGCTCAGTCCATCAATCTAAATGTTGGCGATGTAAATCCCTGAGTCCATCAAAGCTGCCGATTTGCATGATCCCTAACCCTCATTGATCCAGGGATGCCGTATCGCGGCTGACCCTGTGCTCCGACCATCACGCTGAGATTCCTTTAAGTCAAGTTATCTAAATGTGTCTGCAGACCATGCAGGAAAACTCATAGAAAACAGTGAGGGAGGATCAACCTGCTACATCTGTTTTCTACATGCTCATAAACATAATTTAGACATGTGGGGATTGGACCCGTTCCTCTGTCTCCCTTGTGTCTAAGGCTGTTGCAAATGTGCGTTGAAAATAAAACTGCCTGGACTTGCTGGAGATGTCATTGATCAGCCACTTTATTAGAAACACTTCTTATTTCTACACTTACTGTCCATTTGGTCAGTTTTTATTCTCATAGAGATGCACATCACACACTGAATCCATCTTAATCAATCTCCTTTAGTTTGTTCTGTAATGATCAGAACCTCAGATGTCTCTGCAGTGACATTACTATGGTGGTGGTGTGTTAATGTAAACTGTTAATGTAAACTTTTTAAATATTATGCACTTTATAAGCATGTTCACCTGCTAGAGGTAAAATCAGAGCTTTAGTATATCTGATGCTGCACAGATAGTGTTAGTAATTTCATAATCCATAGTACTCACATAACCCTGGATTATTGCTGGATTATTTTGTCATGCAGTGTCACTAAGGTGTTTAAAGGTGTGTACTCTCTAAATAGTAGTAAAACATGTAAATCATATTAATAAACACCTTCAACAGTTCAAATCCCACTGTGTTCAGTGTATTTAATTCCCAATAGGCTATCAGTGATTAGGAACTTAATCTTCAGTGTGAATCGGAAGCTTTCAGGAGTCACAGAATCCTTCATTTTAAGATGCTCTGTGCTGATTCAGCAGTTTGATCCTGCATCAGGCAGCACAACGTGAGGAGCAGGAACGAGGGTCATAATCTCAAGGCGTGATACCTGAGGGTACGGTTTACATGCGTATGGTGTTATTAATTCAGTTTAAGGACTAATTAAGTTTTTATTCAGGACTGTGAGTTGAGTTACTTGTTACAGACCGATGGGGAAGTTAGAACAGACACCTGATCACATTCAGACGCACCAGAACACATCAGGACGATACAATAACTGTATTAAAATAATAACAGTTTAATATCTTGATACAATAATAAATGCAAACGTTCATATAGGATACTGAGATTCAGTTACCTGGTGAAAGATGCTTCTCGTTAGAGGTTCGTCCACAGCCATCTGCATACAAACCAATCGAAAACATTGCAGGATAATTAACATTCAGAAGCGCATTATGCACCACTTTTACACTACAGCACGTTCTGTAAGACAATCGTTTTGTACATGATTGTAAGATGATGTAAAAGGGCGCACAAGCAGGTCAATAAAGCAGCCATGTTTCATTCTAACTGTTGGAATATGAGCTCTGTCACAAAGCGGGAGCCATCATCATCTTCATCCTCCTCCTCCTCCTTATCCCACTGCTGCTCCAGTGGCACACAGTGAAAGCAACAGTCATAACAAACCCGCACTCGTGCAATTTACTTCCAACCTGAATCTGATTTGCATGCACACGCAGGCGGAACATGGCTCCCGGGTCCGAGGCCCCGTCATGCACCGAGCCGCGCTGATGAAGCCGCACTGTCGCGCTCGGGTTTCATGGCGGCTCTGCGCAGGAGAGGAACGCCACGACAAAAACAAGACACCACATGCACGCACCGTCCCGCCGCTCGACTGGCGCCCGTCCGCCGCGTTCAGCCGGAGTCCCGACGCTCCTCTAATCTCTGCCGCCTCGCAGCTCCGCTCGGTCCTGCGCGTCTCCGCGGTCCCGATGCGCCATTCCCGCCCGCGGCTGCGGCAAACAAGCGGTCGCGGCGATAAGCGGCCAAACCGGGAGCGCCTTCCGCGCAGAGAGCGCAACACAGGAGCAGAAAGGCCCCGCTGGCGTTAAAGCCGAGCACAGAGCCTGCAGGAGGAGGGGGAGCTTATGGATGGCAAGCGGGCAGCCCGTTCATTGGCCGCCGCGTCAGCCAATCGGGGAGAAGCAAACGGGGAGCCTGGATGTCTCATAGCAACAAGAATTTTAAACTGATTCCGTAACGTAATTAAAAATATTATTTATGTGCCATCGTTATAATTAGGCTGCTGCTTAGTAAATATGATACCCGACGAATAATATTTTTAAACCCGAAATAAAAACTTGATACGAACATTTCAATTATTAAATTGAATTCAATAATTTCAAGTATTATTTATTTAGTTACTTTTTTTGTTTTTGTCTCTGGGGGCAACGTGAGAACTGGAGACTACATGCATGCATGTAGAGTTCACACACAATACAACTGCATTACTTTTATTTCAGAAGAGACTTTTTTTTTTTTTAGGTCTATGTGAGCATTACAAATTATATAAACATGCATTATATCGTTATTTATATTTGATATCTAACTTTCCATTGGAAAATGGCACCAGCCAAAGTGCAGGATGTGAACTTTCAGGCCCATTATTTTTAAACGGGCTCTAACTATCAGATCAGAATTCATTGACACTAAGCTAATGTGCAACACGAAATTGTTATACATGATTAACATTGAAATACATATTAAAATGTGATACAGATGTAAATCACCAACAAATGACTTTTTTTACTAAACTAATGACACATGGAGGACATGAATGTGCTATAATTAGCAACAGTCTTATGTTTCTCAGAGGTTTTTGAGCAATTAAATATTTGTGTTTAGCTCCAATTGATGCATCAACATCGGCAAACATTTTCTTTAAAGTAAAACAGTTGATCAGAGTAAATAGTCCTAATATTGATCTTGAAATCATTCAGACACAACCTTCACAATAGAAAATCCTACCTGAAACAAACCTTTAAACATTATTATATATTTTAAAACCATATTCTACTGAATCTTATTTCTCCAACATGACAATGTAAAGAAATGTGTCAGTTACACTGAAGGCAACACAAATGTAATTGTGACCAGAAAGAAATGTGTTCTCACAACAAATAACTAATAATTTAAGTTTTCCCAAACATTTTTTTATTGATTTAAATCTTTACATGCTATACAGATTTGTCTGTGTGTGTGAAGAAACAGGTCTGTATTATATTTAGGACTGGCAGGGTAACAAGTACGAGCATGTAATGCTCCATCCAAACACCCAGCTCTATATTACAGCAACGGAGGACAAAAAATAAACACAAAAATCTCCTTGCTTACAGATTACAGGTCAGAGTTTTAGTAAAGTGCCCACGGTGTACATCAGTGCTGTTTCACTTGCACTTGGTTTTCAAAATTTGATTCTTAGATTTTTAAATCAAAAACCCTGAACTTTATTGGCCTTACTGTGTACAGACCTAAACCTACAGCATTCCTTAAAAGACTTCCATATTATAAGGAATCCAGTAAGTTATGTTAACTTGGTGGAACAACATTACATTCACACATCATCTCCTGATGATCATTAGATCTACAATCAGTAGCACAGTGCATAAGTATAAGTAATATTAATACAAAACTACAGGGTGTAGTATGCACCTATGGTCCGAGTGAAATGTGGGAGGATGACGGGGCGAAGGGAATAATCATCCCTTAAAACTAATAGGTCCAGTGAGAAAGAATTTGCTCTAATGTCTCATTCTTGTCCGGCTCTGATAATAAGGCAAAGGCAGTTTGCACATAGCAGCATTTAACGTTTGTCCACATTTTGATCGGGTTTGTTCTGCACAGTGGAATCGTTGTTGGTGGGTGGTTAAGGAATATCCATATGTAAATCTTACAGTACAGTAACTTTCTGCAGCCCTCTTCCAATGTACTATTGGTATGTTAATCTGCACGCGCGAGCTGCAGAATACGAACAGTTTTGCAAAGTGAACAAATTAATTCCACACAATGTCAGCTGGCTTCAGGCAGAATTCCTTAAGAACCTTGATCGTAAATAACTATTGTGTTTGGTTCTAAAGCAACAACAACAAAAAAAATCGAGGTGCAGTCTAAAAGGCATCTGGTAAATGAATTCGTCAGTGATTCACCTCTAATCAACAGTATTTTACATAAAAGCTGCTTTCAGAGGGACCTCATTGTTTTTCATTTTCTGCCAGATCCATGTTTACTACACTAAGGTTAAGAAAACTAGCCAGAAGGGAAGAGAGAACTTCAATGTGGATTTGGATTAACAAACATATGCTAAAGTTTCCATACAGAAACTCACAAGCTGACTAATTTGGAAGCATCGTTTAGTCGTGAGCCTGAGAGGTAACATTTGAAGCAGCTATCATTTCGAGGCAATGGAAACTGTGTGAATTTAAACTTTTGGACAATATGATTCGTTTGGTGGCGGAGATCTTTGGGTGTTCTAGTTCGACAGACATCCCATTGCAACAAAGTGAGATGATGTCATTTTAAAGCTTTATGACGGACCAAATAATTTGTTTTCGTTTTTTTTTAAATGACTTAAACAGAAGGAACAAAGTGGGACAGCTGGTTTACTTACAGAAGAACCAGCTTCATATTATATATTAAATCTGCCTCAACTCTCTCTATGGTTAGCACTTTTTTCCAGGCTACCTCAACACACACACACACACACACACACAATAATTTTCAAGTATCAGATCGGACTGTACAGCTAATTAAATCCACTGGACCTCCCCCCCACTAACAGCCACTATTGTGCTTCATGTTCCTAGAACATACCACGCTGGCCGGCGAGGGGACGGGGCAGAAACCGCATTGCAGGAAGCACAAGGACAGTGTCCCTCAAAGAGCTGTCCACACTTAAGAAGAGAGAACGCAGTAGTTTCTCCTCACATGTCCAGGTGTCCCTAACCCACCTGGAGGAAATGTTAAAAGGGAAGAAGCCAAGCGGGAATCGGTTGCTGGAAGCTGAACATCCTTTCATCAGTCTTCTCCTGCTACTTTCTGGGAGAAGATTTAAGCTTCTGAATCTGTTAGAAAGCAGGACAGAAATGAGACGATAAACAAAGGGAATATACTGCCTACTCTGTAAGACCATTATTAATATACAAATATGAAATATACATATGAAGGCAATTTTACTTTGCCGACTGTCTCTTAGTTTATCAGCGTTTCTTTCTGATGAGATGACTTATAAAATTGGGTTTATTGTTTTTTCTTATTTTTATAAATTGCCTGTTGTGCTGTTGGCTCACTGGCTTCCTGCTGGACTTGGTTATTCTCCAGTGTGCTTAGGTTTAGGGAGCCACAAGTCTCAGTGAAGGCCAGCAATGGAGACTTCCTCATCTCATCGTCTGCCTCTCCGTCCCCCTCAGTACGGGACAGCTTGGTCACCACGGGCACCTCGATCACTTCCTCGAAGTCCTGGGTTTCCATGGCAATGCCGTTTTCTTGGAGTTGGGTTTCTGTGCTGACACTGATAAAAATGTGAACAGAATGTAAAAAAACGTTAAATGTCATCACTAATTAATCCAATTAACCCTTCTAATTTTATCCAAATTCAAATCAATGACACAATAAAAGAGTGCAAACTCGCCAGTCTTCAGCAGGGGGCAGTGTATCCAAGCTGACAACAGAGTTGCTGAGTCCATTACTGTCACTGTGCTGTAAAGCCTCAGGACTCAGTGGCGGGCCTGACACAGTGATGGAAGGAATGCCAGGGTCTGAATTCACTGCAGGAGAGAAAAACAGCAGCTCAGAATTTCACAATAAGACAAAGAGATCCTTTTATCCTACTGATTTCCCCATTCCCTTCTGTCTTGCATACTTATGCGGCTGTGCACGTCCACTGGTTGCCCCTGGTAGGGAGAAAACAAAGACAGTCATACCTGACTCTTGACTTTGTTGCTGGCTCATCTCTCCATTCCTCTGGTTGGAGTTTTTCTAAACACAGCAGGGTTATTAATAAACTGCCAACAACATAAAAACTGCCAAAACTAGAGCTGCATCCGAAATGGCCTACTACAGTAGTAGATTTGAACTAGCAAAGTTAAGTAGTAGACTTTCCAAGTAAGCTAGAAAGTAGTATCCGAGCAACCAGACGCATCACTTCAGGCATGTTACAAATGTCATTTGATGCAAGTGTCTCCATCACAGTAAGGTTCCACGTTTTGTGTGAACATGTTTATTTTTTGGTTGTAATTTCAGCTCCGGTTGAATTGTGGGATATTATAGTGTGCTTAGGACACTAATATCAAAATTCTTCCAATTCAGTCAATCACCCAGGAAATGTTCCCATACTACCTGATACCTACTGTGTAATTGGACATACAAGCCAGTCTCAACCAAAAGCATGAGGCAGGGCAGTATGCGATTTGAGATGCAGCCTAGGAAACTTCACATCTCTCGAAACGTACCTGATCAGAACGACGTGTGCGCTTCATGATCTCCTCAAGACGCTTTGGAAGAGAAGAGTTTCAATTACATAGATTTTCGCAATAAACGTTAACAGAAACAATAAAGATAAAGACATCTACACATTACACCTATAGTGGATGTTATGACAAAAATCCCGGAATAGGGAATTCCCTAAACTGTTTATATAAAGCAGAAAGTATAATAAATGTCCAAAATGCATGAAACACCTAAATAGAATGATTAAGACGTCTGTGTTTATGTATAAATAACTTGATGTGTCCCAATATGTTAAAATATGAAGTTTCTCTCTGATAAAATAAACAATGTACCTTCTTCCTCTCAAGCCTCTCAGCCTCTTCTTTCTGAAAGTGCTTTTCTCTTTCCTGGCGCAAACGTTCCGCCTCCTCACGCTGCCGAGCCTCCTCTTCCTCTTTCTGCGCACACATACACACACAGGTTTGTGTACAGTCCATTCACCTGCACCACCACCCGAGTGATCTGTGAGCGTGATCTCTGACCTGTCGCTGCAGCCGTTCGGCCTCCTCTCTCTCCTTTTGTAGTCTCTCCTCAGCTAAGCTTTTCTCCTCCTCCTCCTCCCTACGTTTCTTCTCCTCGGCCAGGCGCTGTGCCTCCTCCTCCCGTTTTGCTTTTTCCTCGGCTTTCCTACGGGCCATCTCCTCTCTGTGGCGTCTAGACAACCACATAAGTTTAGTCATTTCAGTTATTGAAATTTAGGAAAAACTAAATGATATCACTGGTTCGAGTTCTTATTCAGTCAATTAGCATATAAATCATGGAGCCGGGAGCATTACAAGATAAAACTAAAACCATTTTTATCTAAACACTGATGTATTCGGCCTGATAAGACAGTGACGTACTTCTCAGCCTCCTCCTGCTGCCTCCTTTCCTCCTCCTCTTTCTCCCTCTGCTCTCGCGCTTGTCGTCGTTTTTCGGCCAGCAGGCGGGAGGCTTCTTCTGGGTCTGTAGTGCCTGCAGAAGACCTTGTAGCTGGAGAACTGGATGCCTTTTCTGTACCCACAAAATGAGATGATGTTAAAGAGGTAATAGAAGTTTAACCGAGTTTTAAGTCAAACTGCACAGTTTAGAAATCAGTAAATACAAAAGCCTCTTTAAACGTGATGTTCAGTGATACAATATTGTGTTATTGCCTCATTATTCTGTACAGATGTATAATGGTGGTGTGTTATAACTATGAACTTTACTTAATAACCAAGTTTCCATAATAAAAGTCTATGAACAATAGGAGTAACATTAGAATAGAGTACAAGTTTGAAGGTTCTAACCACTGGCTGATTCTGTTTTCGCTGCAGAACCCTCTGTTGCAGCTTTGACAGGGTTTTCACTCAACAACACTTTTTCTTCTTTTGCCTCTTCCCCCGGTTTCTTTACATCATCTCTCTGTATTCCAGCTTCTTCATCTTTAAGCTTTGTTTCTTTTACTGCTCTTTGGTCTTTCTCCAATTCTGAAACGACCTTCGGACTCTCTGGGGCTTTTCGGCTGGGTCGCAGGTTACCAGGAGACAGAGGGGTGATGCTACGAGATAATGGCAAAGAGGCTGGAGGAGGAGGAGACCTGGACCTTCTGGATATTGGGGTCTTTGGAGCTGATTTAGCTGCACTCCTAAATTACGGAGAGTAAAATAAAGTAAGGTCTTTAAAGTGAGAGGCTGAATGCTGCTTTCAGACAGTTATAATAGTTTGCTTGAATAAATACCTGATGGGTGATGACTGGGTGATTTTACCACGCTGGCTGCCAGGAGAGGGCGGTCTTCTTGTGTTAGTGAGGGTCAGAGTTGGAGTGGACAGATTGGTCCAGGATTTACGCACATAATCCTTATCCTTACGATCAAGCTAATCACAGACAGCACTAATTAATACAAGGAGCTGCAGTTTGACCAAAAATAGGTAATATAAGTCATTATTTTATTGCCTTGAAACACTTGAAATTAAATTAATTGAACATATGATAATAGTTATAGTATTTTGTTTATTTTTAATAATAGGTTCCCGCATGCAGTCACTAAAAAAAGCCTAGAATTGAAAACACAGGGTGCAGGAGGTCACTTATCTGGCACTGACTCTTGAATCTTAATGACCTTTGGGGTTTAAGTCCTTAATGCCATAAGCTTCCAGGCAACCAACATACACAGAGTAGTATGTCAAGTACAATAAGGCTGGATTTGCACAAACACCAAACCACACTCACCAAGACCAAAAATCCATTAAATTCTATATGAACTCGAGTGAGACTTTTAAATGCAGCTTGGAATGCCTAAACACAGACAAACTAGGAGGGAGTATCATTATATTATAACATACAGTATATAAATTAGAGCTTTATACTGCCATAAACATCACACTTTAATAGCTTTTATACTGTTATAGTATTTGGCGCATTTATGACGTTATTTCTGGCATCATCATGATGAGGTCATATTGTAGGTGCTTTATTTTTAGAGTTTACAAACTTCTATTGAGAACATAATTTAGTAGTAAGCATTTATATATAAACTACAGGAAAAAAAATCTTCCTAACCCTACAATAAAACTAGAATGAAGACGTGTAGAACTCATGTATTGCACAATATAAAGTACATTATTTTAAAAAATCATAAAAAGGTTACTTTAGTAAAGTGTCTATAGTAAATGTTTATTGCTTGCATATCATATCACTTTAAACAGATATGGTTCAGCTTTCATTCTCACTCAGTATAAAACAACTGAAATACTGAAAAGAAAAAATAAAAGTAAAATTACTTCAACACACTAGGTGCATCTTAATCACATGCTTAAGTCATTTTGCGTCCTACCGAGTCGTTACCGGTCGTCCTTCTGCGGTTGGTGCCATTCTGGGCAGGTGCAGCTCTGATTGGACGTTCCAAGCCGTGGCTGGCCTTGACTGGTCGCTCCACACTGCGTGACTGCACGGACTTGAAAGGTGCGGTGCTTAAAGGATGACAGGAGGCTGAGCGAGGACAAACGTGGGTCACTGATCCGGAGTCAGAGGTTAAGTAGCCGAGGAGGCCATTTGATTAGATTATGCAATTTGTTAGACAGAACAAAGGGAGAGATGGACGAGGCAGATGTTTGTAATGCAAGAGCGAGACAAGAAGGAAAAGAAAGAGAAGCAGCGTGTTAGCATCCACAAAGCTTTAGAAAGTCTGGTAGCAACTCTGATCATCACCAAAGAGTAAGGACGCAAAATTAAGACATGCCAAAACTGAATGAGACCAATGTTCGTACCAAACCGGGTTTTAGTGACCACAGAGTTCCAAAAGTTAAGAGCTTTAAGTTAGTTAGTACCTGGAATTAAAGAAATACTCCCAACATGTTCCATACTAATCGGAAGTTTGTGACCAATAATATTAACATGCAATTCAGAGAGGACTAATGAATGTCTTTCGAACATCTGTCCTACTATAAGTGAACAGTATTTTTGTATTAAAAGTTTTAGCTCTTGGATTTAGAAAGCCCTATTGTTAGAAACAGAAAATAGATTGTATTCTTTAATTTTTATTAGTATGTAATCACCTGCTATGGATAAAATAAATAATTTTGCTGTTTTTAGCTTAGGATAAATTGTTTATTCAATTTCATTTGCCAGCGTGGGTCTATATAATGAGGGGTGTAATATTTAAACACTGGACGTGTTGAAAAGGATTAAAATAAAACCAAAATCTTAGCAATAATTCATTTACATATTTTAGGTTTCGCACCCATTTCCGCTACAGGAAACAGAGTTGCTAAAATTTATTTGAAAAACATGGAGTACATCTTTAACTGCAGTACCCTGAGGTAAGCAAACACACACCATTGTTTAGAGTTGAACACAGAACACCAGTGAAAAAAAAAGCCATGCCCCAATACCAACAAAAGAACTGAGGGAACACAAGATTCTAATGTTTACTCACACATACAGCATAGACGGCCTTTTAAATACAACATACACACATTCAGGCGCAGAAAGACAGACACACAGAGACACACAGACACACGGGTTGAGGTAAAACTGAGCTGGGAGTAACCCTGGTAACACACTGCAGTGGAAGAAACGCCTGAAAGAGTCATATTGTTTAGGGGAGGAATTCAGCCAAGCAGAGTTCTATTCTACAACATTTCCCTTTCACTCTCTCTGTCCCATCATTACTCAACACATCAAACATCTCGTACCTGAAGTACATCAGGCCCTTCACTAAACACCTGCAGGCACCTGTTTTTTCTTTGTGCACAAGTGTAAAAAGCCAATCATTTTGATGGTGGTTCCAAAGTGAGACCAGATTTATAACAGAACACGAACCAACCTCATTAAAGGTGGACAAGAACAATATATATAATGTCCCCATGTTGCATTTCTGACATCTTTCAAATTATTAATTGGCTAAAACCTGATTACACAAACAAATCACGAATCAGAAAAATCTGGAAATGTTTTCCTGATCAGAACCGAGATTTACCCAACAAGCTTTAACTCAAAAAGAAACAAAGACATTTTCTGGGAGTGTCGCCAGCATTTTTGTCTTATACCAATTAAATCACATTTAAACACTAACTGGTTAAAGTGAGACACACTTGTGTTTGTTAACCCAAACTGAAACCTATTATAGTGTCCAAGAAAGGGTGTTAAGGTCTATTGTGCATTCACAAGTTTCTGACATTCTGTGTTTAAAACCGGCCAAAAATTATTAAAAGCATAATAAATTTAAAAAAAAAAAAAACTCTATATTTCAGATTTTTTCAAAACTTTGGATCATGAGTGTTTATTAAATGTTATACGTTAAAAGCAATTACATTTGAAATAAAAGTGGAATTAGGTTTCCTAAATGAGGTGCAAAACAGTGCCTGTGTGTGTGTGTTGTGTATAATGAGTATTACCTGTGTCACCGGTCAAAGACATAGCGCTTCGGCTCCTGGCCAGATACGAGTGAGTTGGAGTCTGTAAGCGATTCACTACAGTGTTTTCCCACGGGGTCAGCGGCAGACGACGCACACCTGCACACAAACACAACTGTGTTTCAACTTGCATTATGAGACACCAGATAAACCCATTAGGGTAACATTAAGTAAGCGTGAACAAGTAGTGGAGCTTAACAAGCTGGAGGAACATAAAGACATACCACACAGTAACACCACCACATGCCACACCCATATATAAAACACCATTTATTTAATAAGCATGCACCCTTTTCCCATATAAACCTGTATGCTTCCCCTGTGGCTTTTAGAAAGTGATTCAGTTCCGTAACAATTTCCTTACCATCATGCAACACACAATTCCTACATGCAGTATATCATATTAGGAGATTGTTGTCTGTGCTTTCTCTCCATTTCTGTAGTGTTCTTTAAGTATTTAATGACACACTCAAAAAATAATATTAAAGCCCATATTTCCATATTTGCTTCCCTGTGGACAATGAATTGCATTCAGCGTGTTATTGGGCTGAATCAGCGAATGTGCTGAGTGACCGACTGCTGAGCCAGCAAAGTCGAGATTTCATCTTGTACTTAACAACCGAATAGTGACATCACAGATCCAAGAAGATGTAAGAAATGGAAATAAGAGAAAGCAAAGTCAACATCATTTGATTGTTTGCATGTAGTGATGACTGCACATGGAAAGACTAAAATATTGCTGTTTTTAACATCCACCTGCAGGTCGGTCCTGATAGATCTTCTCTCTGGAAGCTTGAACTTTAGACTGAACTTTATTTACTAAGCAAGAAGAAGACCGCGATGTCTGCTTCTGTAAGGCTTAAATCAACCATAAAAACAGAGAAAACATTCATGGATTCATCAGCTTTAAAACAGAAACTATAAGGACGAGTAAATCACATGGGACACCATGACCCTTTGAATGGAGATGTTGCTGAATCATATTTCTGAATGAGTTCAGCCAGTAGGATTTAAAAACCTTATGGCAATCATGGTGCTTTAAGGATATTCCTTCTAATCCTTTCATTTGGTTTAAGTAATAATAATGATTCTGACATCAGCACAGCTGTGTGTCAAAGATGCAAACTGCATCCAGGTCTATAACACCAGTGATTGGATACAGTAATGAACCATAAAAGATTAAGTCAACACCAATAGTGCAGTGGTCTGAACAATCACCTAGCAACATAAACACATTAGGTGTAACTTTATTAAGGTTTTACTTGAAATTACTCAGGAAATAATGCAGTATTATGTGTTTTTAACGTGTAATAAGTAAATACCTCTGTCCGGTGAGTTTAACAGTGTGGCAGATGAGGAAGATAGGCGTTTGGTTAAGACAGGATCTATGTGCTTAGACAGATTCATGGTGGAGACTGACCTTCTGTCAGGATCTAGAAACATATAATGACAAGAGTGAGAAAACATAAAAGAGAAAACAACTACTTTTTACGCTGCTGAAAGGGTGAATAGACATGTTTAGTCAAGGGCATGAAGAACAGAATGAGGTAAAACTCCATCTAGAGGACCATTTTAACATAGTAAATATGTCCAGAAAACACAGTGTAGAGGGCGAACCAAAGCCTGGTTTTAGTTTGTTTGGACAGAAATGATTTGCTTGATGGTGCATTGAATTAACAGGCCAGGTAATTATGATGATTCCAAATATGGTTGTGGAAACAAGTCCAGATGAAACCCGAAACGTAATTTTCACTAAATGCAGTCTAATATAATATCATTGGGTGCATGGCGTATTCTCCCCTCAGCCAGGAAGCATAAAGACATTTACAATTACCCAGAGGGAAGTGACTTGATTTCTTTTCATCACTAATGATATTTAAAGGCTACATGCTAAAGCTAATGACACTAAATCAGACATCTACTGGGCTGTTCTATATACTCATATTCACATTGGGTGCATGGGCGCTGCCGAGGCGCTAGGCTAAAAGCACCGTGATAGCGATCCAACCCAGCCAGGTCCAGTGGGATGGAGAGAGAACAGTCATCAAAACCTAAGAGATAGGAACAAACAGAGCCAAAGAGAAACGGGGAGAGCTGGGTTTTCAGTCAGCAGGTCTTTGTGTGAGGACAGACGTGTTTATATTCATACATAACCTATTGATAATGAAATCCAGTATTGTTTCTAACTCTGTGTGTACTGTTGGAAGTGTTTGTCTTTACCGCTATTGTGCGAGCTGCTCGTGGTGAGGGTTCCTCCCCAGCTCCAGCGGTTTGACTTGGGTCTGGCTCGCTGACTTTTTTCCTGAGTTCTCCGAATCACAGCCTCGTACCGTGCCTACAACATGAATGTGAGTTCAAAATGGTTTTATTTTAATTGTTTGAGAAAAAAAAAAAAAAGAAAAATAGAAAACAAGATCTTTAGAATTAGAATAGCACATCTATGTAAAAAGTGATGGCATGTTGAGGATGGAAAAACCAGGGAGGGCAAGAAAATAAGTTTAAGGATGAAGTGAGCACGGACGTGCAGGTGTATGGAGACAGACTAAGAAGGAGAATAGTAAACCACTAAGGGAAAGGCAAAAGCAGCCATGCTTAGGTTTACTAATAAAGAAATAGAGACTGCAGTAATTCTAACTCAGTGGCTGGAAGACCTTCATTCTTTTTAAACACTTTTTAAGCACCTTGTCCTCCTCTAACTTCAGTCGTCGTTTCTCTTCTACCGCAGCCCGTCTCTTATCTTCTTTCACTCTCTGCTCCTCGAGGCGTCTCCTTCTCTCCTCAATGTGCCTCTCATAGTGCTGCCGTGCTCGCTCATCTCTCTCCTGCAACTGAGCCTCACGTGCAGCTGTTAATAATGAACGTAGGGTCAATAAACAACAAGCACTTATTTAATCATCACTATTCAAGCTCTGATCGTACTGACAGCTCGATGAATTGACAAATCTGACAAACCTCAGGCTAAAGCCCCTTTATATAAGCCGGGCTCCATGGCAACCAGAAAGCCAAAAGTTTACATAATGACTAAACCTCACCACAGCAACCTGCAGCATTCACCGAGTCATGCAGAAACAAAGTGTGTTTGCAGTTTCATCAGTGATTTCAAATGCATTTAATTCTGCAGGGTGCAATCAGATTCAGGTCTGTATCCCAAACAGTCAGAGAGGGCCAAGTCTCACAAAGATCACCTTCCAAACGTACAGCAACAAGACTAAATACCACCGCAGGATTGCTGTAAACTGGAGCGGAGGAGGGCATGAACCGACTAAGCTCTGACAACGTCAATGTCAATCATGTGACAGGTACAACATGTGTTTAACATGTTACTGTAACTGTACAAATCGCAGAGTGTTTTCATATTTCTGAGAATATGGCTTTTATAATGCCAAAGATGGATCACCTTCCAAAAGGGCAACATGATGAGCTGGCAAGTTGCCTAAATCAGTATGTGAAATAAATTACATTTCAGTGTTTATGATCCAGCCACGACTGATTTGATCATTTAGATGAAATAAATTATTTAACAGTGGTCATTTTGACAGATAAACATGTTGAGTAAGGTCCGAGGTTCGCGCTGACGTGATGGATGTGCATTTAATTAAAAGAACACATAGAAGCTCGAGGCTGAAATCAACTTGGAGTGAAGTGAAAGATGTATTAGTACAACGTTCATAAATACGTACTTGGTGACTGTGCAGTTCTAAATTTACGTGATGGATCAGCGGATAAAGATTTTAAAGCGGTGTTTGTGTAATGCAGTCGTACCCATCTGCTTCTCTTTTTCTTCCCTTCTTTCTCGAGCCATTTTCTGTCTCTCATCCAGTTTAAACATCTGAGCCTCTGTTGCAATAAAAAAAAAAAAAAAACATCAGATTAAACAGATCAGCACAGCACACTCTGTCTAATGACTATTTATAAAAATTCATATTAATTGCACTGTGAAAAATAGCCAGATATTTGTTTTACTATATTTTTGTGTAGCCTGAACTAATAGCATCAATAAACATTATTTGTATCTGGTCCTAGACCAGCTGACATTCTGTAAGACAGAGATTTTATGAGGATTGTGTGTTCCTTTCACCTGGTCTCTGTACATCACCAGAACTGTGTATAGTGTAAGTGTTGCATCCAGAGGTGGACGAGTCTCGTCGCCCTGACTGCTTTTCATCTTCTCTGATGTAACTGTTAGAACCTAAAAAACAAAATAAAAATTATTAACTAGGTCACATAGTCTCTGAAAGTATTTCAGTCTAGACGTTAAATATACCAATGTGTGCACTTCTATCCAGCCTTTTTATTTGTGAAGTCCTAAAAAAAATCTGTGTATATATTCACACGCAAATGCTAAAGAACATGGTCACAATGCAACACATCAGCACCAATCTGTAAGTGTAGTTTCAGTGGCTGCCACAAATTTACATGAGTTCCTTCTTGGCAAATAAATTAAAATGACACTTGAGCACAGGGGACCTCCTAACCATGAAGGATATTAAAGGCTTAGAGTCCAATTTATTAAGTTCTAAATTAAATATAGAAACTACTGTTGAGAACGCCACTGTGTCTTAAATGCAGAACTTCCTGATGATTCAGTAGTGACTGCACTAGCATCTGAACAATGCAAATCTGTGTTTTGAGATGCAAAGAGACGCCCATCATGTGGAGGCTGCATACTTTTCACAATAGAAAAAAAGCAGTTTCAAGATATTTTCTAAAGTTACCGAAATTATACCACTCACTCAAACATGGAGATTAAAGGCTGCTTAAGCAAAAGGGAACTTCTGCCATTCCTTTTACATTGTCTACTTATAGGAACTACTTTACTTCAAAGATAAGAAATATAAATAATGAAAACACTTTAGAAAGAAGATGAAATTAACAAATAAATGCTGCATGTTGATTTAAAGTAAGTCAGTCTGAAATGAAAGTGAACTTGTTTCATGGCAGCACAAGTGTTTACCGGATCTGAGTTCCAAGACATTCAGCTCAGGTTCAAATCACTTACCATATGTTTAATTTGCAAATCTTGTTCACTGCAGGGTTGGCAAATCAACACCACAAGTTTTGGCTTTGTTCTGAGATATTTTGACTGGTTTAATCACCAAGTTTTTGCAAATATTAAATTATTTTATAGTTTTTATGGGATAGGACTGATTTATTAAACTGAATATTATTCATCTTTTTAAATTTTGAGCTTCATTTTGAATGCTGAATCCTGTGTGAAACGAGGACATAGCTTATCCTATTACAGAAGGGCAAATGTTCCGACAGCTGGTTATTTAAAATGACTAAAGCAGTTTTAAATCAACCCAATACAGTTCCATTTTTGGTAGATCCTTTAATATTTCTTAAACGCTGTCTGGCTCTTCCACACCAAAGTCAATTGTCTTTCAGGATAAATCATGCATCTATGCATCTTCAGACCTTGCAAATGGCACGGTTATGCTGAACACAAGTCTTCTCAAACCTGGTCTCACAAATTGGAAGCATGCAGCTGTTCAAAATGAATACAACACAATGGATGCATAATTAAGAGGTGTGTCCCAGTACTTTTGACCATCAAGCATATCGTTAACGGAGCAATTAAACAACTCACAATGGCAACTTCCTGTTCCAGAAAACCTTTTCCTAAAGGCCTGGAAACCCTTTTGGGACATCCTTGTTCCAAATTGAATTCTCATTCTGACCCACTTAGGTAATACTGAAAGTTCTAAATGTCAGTCCCCAAATTTATAGATGAAAAAAGAAACAGGAAATAAAAGGTAAGACTAAAAACACACCTCTGGTGATGTACTGATGTTGCCGTGTTTTCTGATGACTGTAGGAAATTTTATTTCCATCTATGAAAGGCACTGAGATCATTTACACATCCCTGTAATCTAATCTGAGATGCAATGGCTTCCCATAGAGACAGACTGTATTAGAATATAATGTAGAGGCAGACAGTGTGTGTGTGTGTGTGTGTTTTCACAGTCCACACCCCACAGCCCTTCCTGATACTGTAATCATTAGATGACAGTTATTAGCGCTGTAAAGCCAAAAGCACATTAACACACCATGTCCAGAAACACAGCATCACACAAATAAATAGAATTATCTTCACACCATGTATTCAATGGACAAAAGTATTTAGACAATTAATTGTGGTGCTCCATTCAATCCTCAACAAGCTATGCATTTTGGACAATTGTATGCTTCCAACTTTGTAAGAACAGTTTGGGGAAGGCCCTCATCTGTGCCCCAGAGCACAAAGGAGATCAGACACACCACAAATCTGATCTCGAACTTCATAACAGAAACGGAATGGAACTAACGGACCAATCTGCTCTGCTGAGCAAAACCTTATTATGATATCATGGCAGACATGTGAACGTTTAAAGAGAACTACACTGACAGCTGTACGTTTCTTGTACGTCGCTTTAATGCAATGAAGCTAAAAATAATTTAAAATGACCAAAATACGAAACACAGTCGACTCAGTTCATGTATTTGCTGGAGTGTGGCTAAGTTAAGCCTGATGATAAACCCCCACCGCCCTCCTAATCCTGCTTAGCTTTATACAGTTCACATGCTTCAGAAAAATCCCTCCGACATGATCACAGCATTTGGACACAAATTCGAACCCTCTGAGCCTGAACAAACAGATGGTTTGAGCATTTATCAAAAAGATTTTAGTAAAATCAGACCAATCTTCTGATCAGATTCTGAAATGTGCTCCTCAATTAGAATCGTATCAGAGTTAAATGACAATGCGCTGATGGGAATTCAAGTGTTTTCCAAGACTCGAGTGCTTAGTGTTTTTTTAAAACCAGGACTGTGGAAGATAACCTTTTAAAAACAATGACATCACACCTCCACCTTACACACAGAGCTGAAAACAACCGTAGTACATGAATGCCAGTGTTCTGTGGAGCTTGTAGAATAATTTACACCCCTATATAACTGCCTTACAAACACCATACAGCCTTTTTAGTGACAATTAATAAACACATTAAAATAAAAATAACTTTTTAAAAAACCTTTGTTAATAACTTAACAAACGCCCGACAAAAAAAGCCTCAAATATTGTCTAAAAAACATATAAATACAGTGACATAGTATAGTTACCGTCACTGTCCGAACATTCATGTGCATGACAGCATACATTCGATTTGTACACTACAAATCCAGATGCATTATGGGACGTTTACAGCATCTATATACTGAGCCACAATCACATCTACAAATTTTAATTTAAAACTACACTATGGCTGACACTTTATAGCACACTTTGTCTGCAGTAGGCTCAAGGTCTTTTCTTCTTTAAAGTATCGGATAAATTCCACGAGAATGCCAAGATTTCTCAGGATAAGGAATGTTTTTAAGTGTGAGCCGTTTCACCGCAGAGTGCTGACATTTGTAAAATCTTTGGAATGTGCTGGATTAACAGAGTGCTGCAACATCTCTATTATCAATGGTGGATTTTATCCAAGAATCAATGCAGCTCCAGACCATCATTGTGACGTTGTTAAATGACCTATACGTATTGTTCAACTCAACCTAATATACTATTGAATGATAATGACGAATGTGAAGTCTAGATCTCCGCTTACCTTCAGTATTGCATCCCGATACAGAGTTTCTACATTGCCTTTCAGAAGACATCCTAAAAATCCCGGACTGCACAATTTAGGATTCCCGAATTTCCATCGCTTTCCACATTAGAACGCCAATAAAGTTCTCCTTTCAGAACTGTGTGCATGTAAAGTAATAAAGTATTTAAATGTACAGTATAAAATGGATTATGCACCCAAGAGTTGAGATTATTGCGCCATCCTCCACATCGCACCAATCTGTGTGAGAGAGATGTGAAGGGCTCCGAGCCAAATCCAAAAAGCTTAGTGACGGCTAAAGCAAAGCTGAGCCAGAGTGCAAGAGAAAGCTTTCCCAATCACAGCAGCAAAACACAAAGCCCAGTGGAGGATCAGCTGGGGCCATGACAATCTAAAATCATCTACCCTCCATTTATCATGCTATAAAATTATATGGGATTATATGGGAAGTACAACATATATTAGTTTAGTTAATACACAATGGTACATGGGCGGCACGGTGACTTAGTTGTTAGCATGTTCTCCTCTCAGTGCTAGAGATTCCCGGTTCGAATCCCCATCTGGGTGGAGTTTCCATGTTCTCCCCATGTCCGCGTGGGTTCCCTCCGGTTCTCCGGTTTCCTCCCACAGTCCAAAAACATGGATCAAGTCAATTGAATTCTCCAAAAATTGCCCCATATAGAGTGTGTGTGAGTGAGTGTGTGCCCAGGGATGGATTGGCGCCCTGTCCTGGGTGTATCTGCCCAGCGCCTGAAACGTTCCCCCCTGGATGGGCATTGGGAACCCCACCCAGGGGGACCCTAATAGAGGATAAGCGGGAGATAATGAATGAATAAACAATGGTACAGGTGGATTTACAGAAACCGTAAATGGTTCTGACATCATCCTAGAAAATGTATTTATTCGGTTCAAATAGTTCTTGTTTTCCATGTTTACCACTCATTGTTGATTTGAAAACAGTACATAGATGGTAGTAATATAAACATAAGGGAAATTAATATACAACTTCCGATTGCTCATTCCGAATTAGTGTCATTCAATCAATGTGGTGATGTTTATCTAGGAATGAGCAGAACTTATGGCATGAAGTCTGAAGGTGTTCCCCTCAATCATGACTGTAGGTATTCTCTCCTGATCTGGTTGGTCTGCTGCCAGTGACGGTCTGATCACCTGACCGGAGTTACTTTCATTACTGCAGTCACACTCCTCCTTCAAATCACATGAGCTCATATCTTCCTGTCCAACCTGTCAGTCATTAATGGCTGTAGGCATAGATCAACACGGCCACTCCCTGTAGCCAAATAAAAATAAGCTTTTACTGACTAAGCACTTTGTCCCTGGCACAAATCTCAAAGAGCATTTACATGAAAGGAACCATTAGAAATGTAAAGGAAACTGGTCTTTTCGAGCTTTTAAAAGAAGCTAGTTTTTAAAGAGCCTTACTGACCTTATTGAAACCCTGTACACAGCTGACAATATGTCCTCAGGGGCAGTGTTACTGCCGTAGAAAAATTAAGAAACCCACAGCGGTGCGAACACAAATCTTTGCGCTTTAAAACCCAACTGAATTGCCCATTAATGTTTACAGGTCTCGGCCTTTCTTCACACTTGCTGCCTTTTTAAAAAATTAAGTGCTTTGAAAAAATGGTTTAAACTTTGTCCTAAACACAAAGGACAATAAATGTCCATTGCTGTATGTGTACTAACTTACAACCGGCTGCAGCGACTAAACTATAACCGAGGACTCAGACGATGCCAATTTTGAAATTAATTCGGCAGTTTTTTAAAATATAAATTGGATTTAGTGCTTTAATGTAGAAATAGAACAGCTCTGGGGGTGTGTTATGGTTAAGCTCATGCATCCACAACCATGTTAAACCTTGAGTTAAACCGTGAATAGGCTAACACTATAAGCCCTACCCTGTTATGACAATATTCCTGTAAGTCCTCAGTGAGTGTAAATCATAAAAAACTAAAAGGAGAGCTTTAAATTTTCACACAAACTGTTTTGGAAACATCTCTCCATAACAATCTCTCCATTAGAGAGACTCGAGGTTTGGCAGAACTTCCATTAGACACTCTGCTAATGTATCTGTAATCCTACACTTCTGAGTCTAACAGGATTTAAAAAAAAAAAAAAAAAAAAAAAAAACAATTGCAGATTCTTGTATCAGAAGGATTACAGGAGGACCAACACATTGTCCCAGACCTTTCCTTAAATAGAGACTAAAGAGAATAATTATTAACAATTGCCCTTCGGCATCAGTCAGTCTGAACACGTTTGATCCAGATACATGAGAAGCTCAGAAATTCGCTCTGTGGAAACAATTTTTGTTTTTTTAATTCTGAAAATAGAATGATGCTCTAATGATCTGTAGCCTGAAAATCTGCTCCTCATATTCTCCTCCTCATTCACATTTGTCAGTAGCATCTGTTCCTTCCTGTCAGTGATCAATTCCATGACCTACAGCAGTTTCTGACTTTACTTTCTCTCGCTCACCTCCCCTCCTACGTTTCTTGCGGCAGCCCCGCTGCTCCTCGTCCTCCTCGGTGATAGTAGAGAGCGGGGTGATGGCCGGCCTGCTGCCCCCCTTCCTTATCCTGGGGGGCACCGGCATCCTTCCCACCTCACAGTACTCCTCACAGTAGTCCTCTTCCTCTTTCTGCTTGTGTCCCGTTGCCTCTGTGCTCCTGTCCTGCGCTTACTCACGCTAATGCTAATCACTAGCACTCAGGCTGCAGAGTGCTCCTCTCATTTCAGTGCAGTCAGAAAAAGCGAGAGGGTGAGAGAGACAGACATAGAGAGAGAGACAGACAGAGAGAGAGAGAGAGAGAGAGAGAGAGAGAGAGAGAGAGAGAGAGAGAGATAGGAGGATGGAACAAGAGACTATAGATAGTAAGGGATTGAAATACAGGATAGAAATGTATGAAACACTAAAGATCAATGAAAAAGCACCTTCAGGTTAAGGAGGCCACGTTAGGTCTTTAACACTGTTGAAGTTCAGATAAGACACGTTTCACCTAAAGGTTCGGTCATTATTCTGCTTTCAGTCAAATAGATGCTGCCATTTCCTTAAGGTTTGTGCACCTACTACTTGCCCTTTCTGGCTCGTGGACGCTTTCTCTTTAACTCACACCCATCTTTGTTTCCTACTAAAATATTTAGTGAGAAGTGACAGCGCATGGTAAGCCAGTCAGTTAGTGATGTTACCTTGGTGTTGGATGAGTAGCAGTTGAGCAGGAGTTCCCCTTGTTGTCACTGGAAATTGTGAATCATGACTTAAATCGGCTTGCAAGATGAGGGCAAACGAGATACAAACAAGAAAAGGTAAGAACGCCAACTCAAATACACAACTGGATATGTAAAAAGGATAATCACAGTGTAATGAGAGCAACACCCCATAGGACCTTACGTTCTTCATATAGTTCATGCAGAAGTAAAACCTTAAGGTCTGACTGAACAGGTGGCATAATTGTTAGTCAGAGCTCTTATCCCTCAGCTTTGTTAGATGGTTAGCTCTCCCACCATCTATGATCGACCATCTAAAGCTGATTCAGAGCTCCCACTTTGTTCAGCCAAACCAACTGAGTCCATGTAGTTCCAAAGCTATTCATTGCACTTTCTTCATTGGCTTCCTGCAGATGACCACACCCAGTACAAGGCCCTGGCACTGACCTATAGGGCAATCTCTGGATCTGCTCCATCTTACGTAAGCACCCTTCAGAAGGTACATCTCGACTCACTCACAGTGCTACCTGGTGCTTTCACCAAAGGGGGAGCCCGTTAACCCTCAAAATATTTGAGCATTGCAAAGTTTTAAAATGGTCTCTACAGCACTGTGTGTAATGTAAAGCTATTCACATATTCATTAAAAAAAAAAAAAAAAAAACACACATCACTTCTTTAAGCTCATCCATCCCTAAAATCCATTAAACAAATGACTGCTAAGATTTCCCCCAAAGCTTTATTAATTACACTGGTGAATTAAATAACAAATAAACCCGAATAGAACAAGACCATCATGATAAGGTATTAATATCAATCCAAATCTGACCTTAAAATAACAACAGCATTCTTAATCACATGTACAGTGCAGCTTATAGATGTGCAGCAAGCTGTTTATTCAACCCACAGTTTGTATTTGTCCTTTAGTTCAACATCAGTTTCCATTACTGACCAGAGGATGCCACTGGATCAATGCAGGATCGATGATTACAATGCGACTGCATTGCACACAGTACACATCCAAACCTTTTAAAACACAGAATGATGCTGCACCAGATAAACATGCATCAGCAAAATGCACCGGCATATAACAACCATGAGAATGTTACTGAAAAGATCCCAACACATGATCACTTTTTATTTTACACAGCTCACATTCAGGAGGCATTTCAGTAAAAAAAAAAAAGTACAACTCCATGAGGGCAGTGTTGTACTGTCCACACTGTATCTCTGGGCAGGACTCACTAACACAATCTCTTATTGATTAGGAGTCACTGCCGTCTTGTTTGGCTCCTAAACGTGTCAATACACTTATCAGCGTAATGGTTTGTTTTGTCAGCACTTAACGTTCCAAAACAAAAAAGAAGACGGTAGATATAATGCCACTTAAGACCGTCTCTGTATTTAGCACAGATCAGTGAGCACGTCTCTTATAATGAAAGCATTAGAGATGAATGTCCATAATACTTATAAGTTTACAAGGCTTAAACTGTCATCATTTTATCCAATACCTTCAGACTATAAATACCGATGTGCACTAAATACATGACATGTACAGCAACGAACTCAGAGATGGTGGGAACGATTTAGCTACTAAGTGGAACAAAAATGATATAATATTCACAGAAGCCAGAAGGTAAAGGAAACTGGCCACGCTCCCAGGTAGAGCTGCATGACATAATGACTTTATCGTTACTACAATTCAGTAACAGCCTCCAACTATGAGTACTAATGATCTCATGTGATCAGAAACGGAAGGAAGCCCCTCTGATATAAAAAAAATTACAAAATATGGTCATCTAGCTTCACGAGCTGCCAAAAAGGCAAGAGACACTTCAACATGTTCTCATATATTGTTTCCAATATCTGTGTCCTGTAAACATGCACAGTCAGCACGTCTTTCATGGCAGGGATTCACTCTGGCACACAGCTGAACTGAGGCATTACTCCAGGGACCCATCAGAAGCCTTTTTTCAAAACGTATCTGCTATGTCGATCTGTGGTTACACTCATGAATCCACAACATGTAGTGAAATCTCTTCTTCTGTTGAGTCCATGAACTGAAGGCTGATGGTACAACTGGCTTTTTGTTCATGTACCGCTTTGTTTGAACAACAATGCCATTCCGGTTTTATGGGTTTTATGGACATGGAACGTGAACTTGTCCGTGTAAAAAGACTACACAGGAAGGAAAAATGTAAAAGGATGACATGTTTTTTTTCCCCCCTCAAACTAATGACAATCTTGAACTTAGGTGAACCTGTGTGTTTTGGTATTGGCTCCTAAATCTAGTCTAATCCATTTAAATGAAATATATTAGAATGATCACAAATAGCCAATAATTTGAAAATATAAAGGAAGCAGTTTTCTCCCCATTGAGTTTAGAGTGAGCTCCAGAACCCAGAGTGAAGTAAACACAGGATGATTCGGGTAGGAGGTGTAAAACAGAAGAGCTGGACAGGAGTGGAAGCAGAGTGATTAAAGAACATACTGAGCTCTCTGCTGTTCCACTCACATGCTGCGGTGTGTGCAGTGCACGGCTCCATCTCCCTGCAGGCACAGGGTTTGCTTATAATTTTGATATCACTGTTCTATTGTACTGAGAGGCATGGTGGAGCAGCAGATTGCACTTTCGTCTCACAGCAAGAAATCCCCGGGTTCGAGTGTCCTCCCTGTACCTCTGAGTTTTCTCTTGTGTGTCCAGCTTCTCCTTACATCCAAAAACATGCTGATGGGGAAATCAGCAGCCTCAACACAAAAAACACCCTTGTCCACAGACATTCTAACTGTGAGTGACAGCCCAAACCACTGTTCCACCAACACGCCCACAAACAGACTGACAATCAATATAACCAAATAAATAAAACAAAGTACAGTTACTGAGTTATCGTGATCTGTACAGTGTAAATGCTTAACTTCTTTAACTGTGGGATTCGCTTTATTAAAAAAAGTCTCAAAGTCTCACAGGCACACACAGAAGCCACGTTCCTGTGCACGCACACACACACACACACACACACACACACACACACACACACACACACACACACACACACACACACACACAGTGCCCATTCCAATTAGAAAAGACTATGAGTTCGGTAATCTAGACCTGTGCACAAGCATAGTGTATTTTTTTTATATTAGAACAGTGCAACCACACACAATTGACAGAATATGCACATATTCTAAAACAAAAAATGGTCCATAACCATACATTATATAAAAGCACTACATCAAACTCCAAAAAAACATGCCACATTGGCAGGCCTGAATGATTTGGTTATGGAAATCGCTTGATATTTTTAAACACACCTGCTAAAGAACCACTCCTCATGGGTACATCGTACAGCTCCAGTTTTATTAACGTGATAATGAAAAATAGAGCATGTTCCACTATTAACACTCATTCGGGGTCAAAACGATGTTCAGTTGCCACCATGATGCCACCTCACTCACACAGCTGTTAAAATGCAACTTGCTGAGAGTAAACACAAGATAAAGCCTCTTCAGAAACATCGACCAGGAAAAGATCTTTAGACCAAGGTATCCATAAGTGGTAGATACGTCAAGCGAGGTCATGTCTTTAATCTGAAGATTAGGGGTTCAAATCCCAGGTCCACTAAAGTTACCAGTGTGGGTCCTCGAGCAAGGGCCCCAGCATAAGTGCATTAGCACTGTATCATATCGATGCTCATACAAGGATTTGCACATTTTCATTTGTAAGTAGCCAACAATCAGCGAAAAACCAGTCAAATAACTGATTAATAAATAAAATGAGGGCAGCACGGTGGCTTAATGGTTAGCACGTTCGCCTCTCAGCGCTAGAGATTCCCAGTTCGAGTTCTCCCCGTGTCTGCGTGGGTTTCCACCCACAGTCCAAAAACATGGATCAAGGTCAACTGATTTCTCCAAATTGCCCCATATAGAGTGTGTGTGAGTGGATGTGTGCCCAGCGATAGATTGGCGCCCTGTCCTGGGTGTATCTGCCCAGCGCCTGAAACGTTGCCCCCTGGAACGTGCCCCCCCTCCTTCCCTAATATAGGATAAAGCGGAAGATAACGAATGAATGAATGAATGAATGAATGAAATCAGTGTATTGGAATGTGGATCAGATTGTTGGTGCATCTTTGTAATCAACTGGTTTCTCACATTTCCCAAACAAAACAAAGATCGAGAAAGATGTTCAGCTTCACAAACCTCCTGTTAGTTTGTCTCTGTTTAGTTGCTGTAGCTTTAAACAGTCCGAGTCTGTGCCGGATTTGAATAAACTCGGAGTCATGATGAGTCACGGGTGCAGGTGCTTTAATCAGACGACCTTAATTAATTAATAAAAAGCCCTGATGGATGATTAGTTTTTAGATTATTAGTTTTCAAAACGGCAAAACAAAACTGAAATAAAGCTCCACGCGTTACAGGACAGCAGTCACGAGACAAAGTCTGAATCCGCTGGTGGACCATTTCGTGACATTAAAGTCAAACCGTCTCCTTTTATTGGCAGACGTGTGAAACACTGTGCTCGCGTGCAGATCGTCGTGTCTTTAACGTTTCAGAATTTCATTTAAAATAAAACTCCACGACTGATTTAGCTGTACGGGACACCGTGACGCCTCCACCAGAAGCCATAGTTAGAGACGTAACAGGTGTCCGTCCGGAGGACGCTCTCATTCTGAGCAGCTCCGCAAAACGTTAAAGTCGTTCAAACACAATTTTAAAAACGTGGTGGTTTTAAGGAGTTAACCTGTTTATTATTCGCTGGTTTGGTAGTTAATCTGGTTCTCGTGACAAAGCGCTTCTTCTAATCGCCTTACCGCCGCGCAGACGCCCTGACTGCCTCACCGCCGAACGGAAACGCGCAGAACACGACGCTGACCGCCGGGACAGGTCTGCGGGTGAAGCGGCGCTCACCTCGGCTGGATCCGCCGCTCGGCTCGCCTCCGTCCTGCTCCGCCATTTCCCCTCGACGTCACTCAGCCGGAGCCTAGCGGGCAGGTGAAGAACGACCCGCCGCCGCTCGACTCCGCGAATCCAAGAGTCAACTCCCGATTGATTCGCACGACGACCACGGGAATCGATTCAAGTCGATTCAGCTCCTTGATTCTATTAATCTCCCAAAACCGAAGCACAACACTGGTGAGAAGTTCACTACGGTTTATAAGTAAATAAATGTATATACGTGTGATATTGTATTGATAATGTTTCTTGTGGCGAAGTTAAACACGTTATTTACATTTGTTGACGTGCTGTTAATTAATAATTCTCAATCAATGAACGATAGCGATTCGATTAAGGAGTCGACTCCAGACTACTACCTGACTCCTTCTTCTCCACCAATTGCATTACGAAGATAATTTAACACTGATCATCCATCCATTATCCTCCGCTTTATCCAATATTAGGGTCGCGCGGGGGGGAGGGTTGGGGGTTCCTCATGCCCATCCTGGTTGAGAACGTTTCGGGCGCTGGGCAGATACACCCAGGACAGGGGGGCAATCTATTACTGGGCACACACTCTCTCACACAGACACACTCTATATGGGGCAATTTGGAGAACTCAATTGACCTTGATTCATGTTTTTGGATTGTGGGAGGAAACCCGGAGAACCCGGAGGAAACCCACGTGGACACGGGGAGAACATGGAAACTCCACCCAGATGGGGATTCGAACCGGGAATCCCAAGCGCTGAGAGGAGAACATACTAAGCCACCGTGCCGCCCCAAACTGATAATAGTTTGATTTTGTCACACACAGTGAAAGCCATGAATAAATAAAAGTAAATTACTTTAATTCGTCTCAATTTTGATCTGACCAAATCGCTGATGGACCAACGGCTTGTTTAATCACGTCTTGGTTATACGTCTTTAAAAACACACTTTAAAGGACGCCATGGAAATTTATAATAAAACAGTTTACAGATTTATGTTTGTATCAAGTGTGAGTCGCTGAATAAAGACGCCATAAAATTCAACAGTACTCAGGGACTATCTTTGATCGCCATCTAGTGGAAATAAGCACCAGTGCAGTCACAATGACCAGTTACAATCTCATGATATGTTTTTTTTTATTCTCTGCATCATAACTTACTTTTATTACACATCAATAAAATGTTTAGTAAAGTTATAATTGTGTGGTTCTTTATTATAGTTATGTAGTTTTTCCCTCAATGTCCTTCAATCAGTCCAGTGGTTTTGTTGTTATTCGTCTATAGTGATGTAATTTCCACAAAGTCCAGAGAGAGGCGCTGCCTACCAGTGTAAACTGTCCCCCAGAAAATAAAATCCCAAAAACTTTAAAAAATAAAGATGCGCGAATATAACAGCTACTACAGCAAATATTAATGATAATAATGATATTAATATATTTATTTCATATCTAGCACTCTAAGCCTAATCTTAAAGTTTTTGGTGTTTCTTGAGCCTATTCTAGCAGTTCTTTTGCACAATAAGAAGCACATTCACTCAAACATTCACACTTAAAATATTAAATCACCCTGTTTACGTGTCTTTGTTTTGTAAGGAAAAATATTTTGACGTAAAGAGAACATACAAATTCCTTGGAACGGAACCTGGGTATTTCTTGCTTAGAACTGGCACCACTCCAGGTCTAAGTGTGATTTTTAGTAGTGAAAGAAACAGGCTTTCCCAAAAATCCTCTCTGACTTTTTTTGGTAACAAGAGCACATCTTTAAATGTAATAGCCAGAATCGTCACAGTATTACAAGACACCACAGACCTAAACGTAGGTGATTAGTATCAAACACATATTTAATAATAAGTATACTGAGTAAAAAAAGAAAAACCCTCCCCAAATAAAAAGCTTGATAAACAGTAGGAAATTGTTTACAATTATTTAGCTGTCTGTAAAAGAGACTCATTTAGAGCAGTATGTCTTTGGGTCAGAGTCACAGTAATGGAGTATGAGCCATTAGTCATTACCATCTGCTTCAGTTCTGTGCATCTTCCAGTGTTTAGTTAAATGAATTGTGTTCAGATTCAAGTCCAAGTCAAACCCAATTAGTTTCCCAAACATCAAGTCCAAGTCATTAACTGAATTCGTTATGAAAGATAAACCATATTCTGTTTAAAGCATCATGTTGAGTATTTTATTCCAGAATAATAATTCTGTGGGCGGCACGGTGGCTTAGTGTTTAGCACGTTCTCCTTTCAGCACTAGGGATTCCTGGTTCGAATCTCCATCTAGGTGGAGTTTCCATGTTCTCCCCGTGTCCGTGTGGGTTTTCTCCGGGTTCTCCGCTTTCCTCCCACAGTCAAAAAACATGGATCAAGTCAATTGAGTTCTCCAAAATTGCCCCATATAGAGTGTGTTTGTGTGCGTGAGTGTGTGCCCAGCGATAGATTGGCGCCCTGTCCTGGGTCTATCTGCCCAGCGCCCGAGACGTTCTCTCCTGGATGGGCATGGGGAACCCCACCGCGACACTAATAGAGGATAAAGCGGAAGATAATGAGTGAATGAATGAATAATAATTCTGTCTTGCGTCCCAATTTTTTAAATTATTTTTAAAATTATTTTATTTTTTACAAGATATCAATTCATTCTCATTTTAATGGAGGCTTTTTATCTAAATCAAATGACAAGAACAAGAGTAATTAAAAGAATCATACATAGTTCCTTTATAGCATTGCTCTCACACTATATCCACCATGCTGTTTATCTGTTGGAATAATTAATGCTTTATTAAGGATTAGGCAATCTGTGTTTTGGCTCTTAAACCCTCTGCACTCTCTGACAAAGACTGTGTATATTGAATTTGCAGGTAATCTGCTTGTTACTTGGATAGTGCATCTTAAAAACACATAATATAATAATGTATGCCTTGTTAAAACATTTGAAAAAAAGGTATATATACAGTTGGAATAATTTTTACAGCATACAAGTGTATCACATATAGCCAGACCACACGATTAAAAATGTAATTACACAGTGCACATGAAATGCATGTCATATACTATTTCACGGCCTGGTGCTTCTCAAAAATTCCCAAAAAAAATGATTCCCCCCCCCCCCCTATCAAAACCAGCTCTTTAGACAGTAGCGATTACAAAACCCAGCTGCAGTCCATTTAGAAAATTTTGGATCTCTCTCTTTCTCTCTCTCTCTCTCTCTCTCTCTCTCTCTCTCTCTCTCTCTCTCTCTCTGTGTGTGTGTGTGTGTGTGTGTGTGTGTGTGTGTGTGTATGTGTATGTGTGTGTTACAGGCATTTATGTAACATAATGAAATTCTCACTAATGACATGATGCAGTCCCACAGAAAAAAATGAGTTCTGCCTATGAGAGAAACGAGAGAGAGAGAGAGAGAGAGAGAGAGAGAGAGAGAGAATTTTTGTTTGTGTCCTCTATTCCTGCTGTGTGGGGATCAATATGGGCAGCTGGGTGATAAAAGGGCTGATGGAGGTGAGTCGGGATGTGAACACACTGTTCAGACCATATTACAGCATATTGTCTCTCAGCACTGTACACGTGGCTTTTCTTTCTTTGCACATTTCTCACCAATGATTATTAGAAATCAGCATTTAGTCTTTTGTAGTTCTCTTCACCCTC